>JACXSL010000999.1:0-264792 GCA_019514585.1 Dendrobium officinale
GACATATCACACATGCATCTGATTATAAATTTCATAAAGGGTGAACCCAAACTAGTTTGGGTTCCCAGGTCTAACATTTGAGAATTTTTGCAGGTATACTCTCACCCAAGACCTCGTGAGAGTATATGGTACCTGGACAGCGGATGTTCTAAGCACATGACTGGAGATACTGCACAATTCATAACGCTGGAAACCAGGAGTGGAGGCAAGGTTACACTTGGAGATAATACCTACAAAGAAGGTGGTTGGATCAGGTATGATTGGAAATTTGAAAAACTTTTTCATAGATAATGTTTTATTAGTTGAAGGCTTAAAACATAATTTGCTTAGCATAAGTCAGTCTATGGTGATAAGGGCTATAATGTAAAATTTTTTACCTACATAGCTGCATAATTAGCCCTAAATGGGAAAAATTGTTTTAAATGGAAAAAGGGTGAACAATGTCTACATGCTAGATTTAAATTGTATTCAATCTCCTACTGCTTTTTGTTTGAAAACTGTTTCTGATGAATCATGGCTTTGGCATAGGAAGACTTTGTCATTCTAGTATGAAAAATCTTAGAAAAATTACCCAAAAAGAAATTGGTTAGAGGAATACCTAAAACTAGACTTTACTAAGGACCACTTATGTGATGCATGTCAATTTAGGAAAACAAGTGAAGTCCTCTTTTAAGTCCAATAAAGATCTTAGGACCAGTAAACCTTTAGAAATTCTTCACATGGATCTTTTTGGACCTGTAAAGCACGGTTAGTCTAGGAGGAAAGGTATATGGATTTGTAATAGTAGATGATTTTTCAAGATTCACCTGGGTTAAATTTCTTTTTCATAAGAGTGAATCATTTGAGGAATTCAGAAATTTTTCAACTTGGATACAAAGAAAACTAGGATGTGAAATAATTTCTATACAAAGTGATCATGGAGGAGAAATTGAAAATGAAAGATTTGAAGATTTCTGTAAAAAAAAAAGGGGATTGATCACAATTTTTCTGCAACCTAGAACTCCTAAAGGTAGAACACCAAATTTGTCTCATTTACATGTATTTGGTTGCAAGGTGTTCATACATAATAATGGAAAATCTGCCTTAGGAAAATTTGATCCAAAATCAGATGAAGGAATTTTTGTTGGATATTCAAGTGTTGGAAAATCTTATAGAGTATTCAACAAAAGAACTTTAGTCATTGAAGAAACCACACATGTTGTTTTTGATGAAAATGAAAATATGGAAGAGCCAAAAGTTGTTGAAGAAGAAATTGAAGAAAACTCCCAAAAGATTGATAGATTAAATTTGGAAGAAAATGTGGAAGAAAATATATAGAAAGAGAAGACCCTTTGCCTAGAGATTTGAGATTTTTCTAAAAATCACCCAAAGGAATTAATTATAGGTGAACCAAGTGAGGGTGTTAGAACTAGGCGTGGATTAAACAAGGAAGTCAATCATTCAGCCTTTATTTCAAACTATTGAACCCACTAACATTGATCAAGCACTTTCAGATGAATTTTGGATATTGGCCATGCAAGAAGAGTTAAATCAATTTGTAAGAAATAAAGTTTTGGGAACTAACTACAAGGCCAAAAGATCAAAGTGTTGTTGGAACCAAGTGGGTGTTCAAAAATAAAATGAATGACTCAGGAGTAGTCATTAGAAATAAGGCTAGATTAGTAGCTAAGGGGTATAATCAAATTGAAGGAATTGATTTTGAGGAAACTTTTGCCCCTGTAGCTAGACTTGAAGCAATTAGGGTTTTACTAGCCTTTGCCTGTTTTAAAGGTTTTAAATTGTTTCAAATGGATGTTAAAAGTGCCTTTTTTAAATGGAGTAATTGAAGAAGATGTTTTTGTAGAACAACCTCCAGGTTTTGAAAATTCTAAATTTTCCAAATCATGTTTTCAAATTAAAAAAGGCATTATATGGATTGAAACAGGCACCTAGGGCTTGGTATGAGAGGTTAAGCACCTTCCTACTTGAAAGATCTTTTGAAAAAGGAAGTGTGGATACAACTCTCTTTTTAAGAAAAATTGGAAAGGATATACTTATTGTTCAAATTTATGTGGATGACATCATCTTTGGATCTTCAAATAAACATCTTTGTGATGATTTTTCTAAAACAATGAGTAATGAATTCGAAATGAGTCTAATGGGAGATTTAAATTACTTTCTAGGATTTAGCATTAAGCAACTTGAGGAAGGTACTTTTCTTAGTCAAAACAAAATATATTAAGGACATCCTCAAAAAATATGAAATGGACAATGCTAAACCTGTTAGTACACCAATGAGTTCTTCAGTTCAGTTGGATAAGGACCTTAAGGGAAAATCTGTTGATCAAAAGAAATTTAGAGGGATAATTGGATCTTTACTTTACTTGACTGCTAGCCGACCAGATATTATGTTTAGTGTTTGCCTATGTGCTAGATTTCAATCAGATCCAAAAGAATCACATTTGACAGCAGTAAAAAGGATTTTAAGATATCTACTAGGAACTCAAAACTTAGGAATTTGGTATCCTAAGTTTAGCTCTTCATTTGAAATTATTGGTTACTCAGATTCTGACTTTGCAGGCTGTAGAGTGGATAGGAAAAGCACTTCTGGAACATGTCAATTCATTGGAAATTCATTAGTTTTCATGGTCTAGTAGAAAACAAAATTCAGTGGCACTATCTACTGCAGAAGCAGAATACATTGCATTAGGAAGTTGTGTGGCACAAGTACTTTGGGTTAAAACAACAGTTGATTGACTTAGGATTAACTATAGGCACTATTCCAATTTATTGTGACAATACTAGTGCTATTTGTATTTCAAAAAAATCCTATTCAACATTCTAGAACCAAACACATCGATATAAGGCATCATTTCATAAGGGATCACGTATCCAAAGGAGAAATTGAACTCATACATGTTTCAACTGAAAATCAACTTGCAGACATTTTTACAAAACCTTTAGCCTTTGATACCTTCAGTACTTTAAGAACAAGGCTTGGTGTTATTGATTTGAATGCTTAACTAAAATGTCTTTGCATACATTGATACTTTTTTGTGTTTTGTTTTTGTAATTTTGTGAATTTGTTTAGCTTTTGTGAAATGTAATCCTTTCATATAAATCAATGCATTTCGCACTTGTTTCAGTATTGATTTGTTATTGAAATGTGGTTAATTTATATGAAATTTCATTAGTATTATTTAATCTTCATAGTGCTTAAATAGAATGTAATTTGAGATTATCTACATTAGAAAATCTAGTCTTTCTAAATTTAAAAGTTGTTTATAACTTGTTGTAATTAGAATTTTTAAATTCATGTCTATTCATTTAGACTACATAAAAGTTAAAATTATTATTGCAATTTAGATGTTTACTTATTTGTATTTCCTTGTTCAAATAATATTTATGTACTTAGAAATATTTGAAATTTTAGATTATTGATTTTGGAAAGAATTGGTCTAAATTACTCTTGAAAATTGTACAAAAAGTACAAAAATCAAAAGAAATGCGCAATGGTTCGCAAATATGAAAAAGAGGCACAAAATCAGCTCAATATCAATAGATGCACAAAAATGTGCTCAAAAAATTTGAAAAAGATGCGCAAAGCCCCACATGTGGTAATTTCTCTTCTTTCCAAATTCTTTCAATCTCTTAATTCAAATTGATCTTATGTTCATTTATATTCTATTGAATTTTGAAATATAGAATTTTTTTCTTCATCTCTCTTGTAATGATTTTCTATATTAAAATGTCTAAATTGAATCATGTCTTTGCTAAAATTCTTCTTACTTACAATGTTATATCACTTTTTGAATCTCCTGAATTTCTATGATTGACCTAATGTTTTTAGTTGAAAATTGCATACCTTATATCAATCACCATTTAGATTAAATATTCAAATGAATTTTCATACAATTACTTACATTTCTTCTTCACTTTTTGTTGCTGTCAAAAAGGGGGAGAAATTATTAGTTTGTGTATGTTTTAGTTGTATGTTTTAGTTTGTGTATGTTTGTGTTTTCTTTTTTTTTTTTTTTTGTTGTTGATCTGTTTGTTGCAAGTTTTTCCTTAATGCCTAATGCCTCCTTATTTTAATGTACTCATAAATTCAGGGGGAGTTTAGGAGATAAAAGATGTGTTTTTAACTTGAAACCATACTAATAATAATTGTTTTGCCATCATCAAAAAGGGGGAGATTGTTTGAATAGTTGCTATTTGAATGAGTTATATTTATGCAACTTATGTAGTTTTGATGATTCCAAACATTATTGTTCAAATGTATAGTTATCTCCTAACAATTTCAGAAGATTTGCACTTGCTCTTGTGTGTACTAACATTTCAGGAAAATCAGACTCCAGACTACGAAAACTTCAATTCAAATTCAACATGAGATATTTTATTTAATTGATGTTTGTCTTTTCCTTTGAATTAATTTTGAAAGGAGTGATTGTAATTGAGTGAATAAAATCTCACACACACACAAATAAGGAGATCTTGAAATTCTATACTGATCGTACAGGACGATATTTATCGTACTGGACGATCTGTCAGTTATCTCCTATAGAGCACTTGGAACGAATAGGAACTTGCTTTGAAAAAATTTTCTAAGTCCTATTCGTCCAGGACGAAATTTATCATCGTCCCAGGTGATGGGTTCACTGCAAAATTTTCGTCCAGAACGAATTTTACCATCGTACGAGGCGACCAGTCCTCTGGAAAATTTTCGTACAGACGAAAATAAATATCGTACAGGACGATCAGTTCTCTGCAAAATTTTTCGTCCAGACGAAAACAAATTATCGTCCGCGGCGATTGGTTCTCTGGAAAATTTTCGTCCAGACGAAATAAATAATCGTCCAGGACGATCGGCTCTATGGAAAATTTTCGTCCAGACGATCACATTTTCGTTCAAACGATAAACCGACTTAGAACAGTTTTCAGCAGTTTCTAGAACCGACCTTGTAATAACCGTTCGTACTGGACGAACCATGTTCGTACAGGACGATCAGCTGTACGAAGTCAGTTCGTACACATATACAAATTGGGTCGTTTCAGATCGTTTAAGTAAAATCGTACAGGACGATCCAGGATCGTACAGGACGATCCACTGCGTACAGAATTGAAAATTTGCAGTTTTTGGGCGGTTTCACTTGTCTTTTATATAAAATAGTCCAAATTAGACTGCCACCCAATCTTTTTGTCATTTGATCTTCGTGCCTCTTGGAGAATAGCTAAGGAGAGAGTGGAAGAGAGCATTCAAAGAAGGATTCCTACCACTGGAGCGAGAAGGCTTCACTTGGATTGCTAAGGTAAGAGTCTCTACTTGTGAAATTGGATTTCTTCACTCTTTTTCTTTCTTCCTTCTAGATTCTTGTGAGAAGATCTGTCAAGGAGATCCGGTTCTCTGCCGACACTTGGAGAGTGTGAACAGCCGAAGGGTTCTCTGCCCACACTTGGAGAGTGTGAACAGACGAAGGGTTCTCTGCCCACACTAGGAGAGTGTGAAAGGACGAAGGTTCTCTGCCTACACTTGGAGGGTGTGAAAGGACGACGGTTCTCTGCCAACACTGGGTTTTGTGTAAAAGGACGGACGGTTCTCTACCGCACCGGGGAGTGGTGAAAAGAGTGTGTTGTAAGGGCTTCTCCGCCTTGCTGTGGGTGCAAAAGGAGAGTCACTATTGGTATTAGTGCAATACTCAGAGGGTGCCTCTGAGGAGTGGATGTAGGTCTGGTTATAGACCGAACCACTATAAATCTGGTGTCATTTACTTTATAGCTTTTACGTTTCCGCACTTTAAATTTCAGTTTAAACAACTCTGTGGTTGAAAAACATTTTTCTACTAACTTTAAAAGAAAATTTTATTTCGGTTCAACTTTATTATTAAGAGGGTTTAAAATTTTAAAAACTACCAATTCACCCCCCTCTTGGTAGCCTTGGGACATTTACTTAGGCTTAACAACCTAATTACTGGACTCAACAAAATGTCTTTCTTTGGCAGGAAAACTTATCCTTGCAAAGACATTGCTTCTATCTCTTCCAAATTTTGTTTCAACTCACAATATGGTACCTAAGAAAGTTCTTCAAGAGATAGATAAATGTTGCAAATAAATTTCATTTGGAACAAGAGTAATGGTAAGAAGGGGATGCATTATGTATCTTGGAATACTCCATGCAAATCAACAGAAAAATGTGGGAGGAATTTGCATTTGGCTGTTTGATAGAGCTGGGCCTCTTAAAGCTAGATTAATGTGGAGGATGATTCAAAAAGCTTGAGTCTTTATTTTCACGAGTGATTACAGCCAAGTATGAAGATGATGTCTGGAATATTAAATACAAGAGTAACACCTCTGTTGCTTGGAAAGTGTTAAATGAAGGAGCTAGATATTTGAAACCTCTCTTGAGGTGGAGAGTAGCTAATGGTAGAAGCATTGATGTTGTTAATGATGTTTGGTTATTAGATTTGAGTTTCAGTAAATGGCCTATCATGGCTGATTGCTTGGGGTTGGAGGGTTTAAAGCTAAACCATTTTATCAATTCGAATGGATCTTGGAAAAAAGAGGAATTGCTCTGTTATTTTAACGAGGATCTGATTCCTGTCATTATACAAATCAAGATTGAGTATGAAATGCTGGAGGACTTTATGGAGGAAATTCATTCCTTATATGGCAAAACTGTTTGAATAGTTGCTATTTGAATGAGTTATATTTATGCAAATTATGTAGTTTTGATGATTCCAAACATTATTGTTCAAATGTATAGTTATCTCCTAACAATTTCAGAAGATTTGCACTTGCTCTTGTGTGTACTAACATTTCAGGAAAATCAGACTCCAGACTACGAAAACTTCAATACAAATTCAACATGAGATATTTTGTTTAATTGATGTTTGTCTTTTCTTTGAATTAATTTTGAAAGGGAGTGATTGTAATTGAGTGAATAAAATCTCACACACACAAATAAGGAGATCTTGAAATTCTATACTGATCGTACAGGATGATATTTATCGTACTGGACGATCTGTCAGTTATCTCCTATAGAGCACTTGGAACGAATAGGAACTTGCTTTGAAAAATTTTCTAAGTCCTATTCGTCCAGGATGAAATTTATCATCGTCCCAGGCGATGGGTTCACTGCACGAATTTTCGTCCAGACGAAACCATCGTACGAGGCGACCAGTCCTCTGGAAAATTTTCGTACAGACGAAAATAAATATTACAGGACGTTCTCTACAAAAATTTTCGTCCAGACGAAAAAATTATCGTCCGCGGCGATTGGTTCTCTGGAAAATTTTCGTCCCACGAAATAAATAATCGACGATCGGCTCTATGGAAAATTTTCGTCCAGACGATCACATTTTCGTTCAAACGATAAACCGACTTAGAACAGTTTTCAGCAGTTTCTAGAACCGACCTTGTAATAACCGTTCGTACTGGACGAACCATGTTCGTACAGGATGATCAGCTGTACGAAGTCAGTTCGTACACATATACAAATTGGGTCGTTTCAGATCGTTTAAGTAAAATCGTACAGGACGATCCAGGATCGTACAGGACGATCCACTGCGTACAGAATTGAAAATTTGCAGTTTTTGGGCGGTTTCACTTGTCTTTTATATAAATAGTCCAAATTAGACTGCCACCCAATCTTTTTGTCATTTGATCTTCGTGCCTCTTGGGAGAATAGCTAAGGAGAGAGTGGAAGAGAGCATTCAAAGAAGGATTCCTACCACTGGAGCGAGAAGGCTTCACTTGGATTGCTAAGGTAAGAGTCTCTACTTGTGAAATTGGATTTCCTCACTCTTTTTCTTTCTTCCTTCTAGATTCTTGTGAGAAGATCTGTCAAGGAGATCCGGTTCTCTGCCGACACTTGGAGAGTGTGAACAGCCGAAGGGTTCTCTGCCCACACTTGGAGAGTGTGAACAGATGAAGGGTTCTCTGCCCACACTAGGAGAGTGTGAAAGGACGAAGGTTCTCTGCCTACACTTGGAGGGTGTGAAAGGACGACGGTTCTCTGCCAACACTGGGTTTTGTGTAAAAGGACGGACGGTTCTCTACCGCACCGGGGAGTGGTGAAAAGAGTGTGTTGTAAGGGCTTCTCCGCTTTGCTGTGGGTGCAAAAGGAGAGTCACTATTGGTATTAGTGCAATACTCAGAGGGTGCCTCTGAGGAGTGGATGTAGGTCTGGTTATAGACCGAACCACTATAAATTTGGTGTCATTTACTTTATAGCTTTTACGTTTCCACACTTTAAATTTCAGTTTAAACAACTCTGTGGTTGAAAAACATTTTTCTACTAACTTTAAAAGAAAATTTTATTTCGGTTCAACTTTATTATGAAGAGGGGTTAAAATTTTAAAAACTACCAATTCACCCCCCTCTTGGTAGCCTTGGGACATTTACTTAGGCTTAACAACCTAATTACTGGACTCAACAAGTGGTATCAGAGCAGGTTTCAAAATCATAAGTTTGAACTACTTTTTGATTAACGTAGATGGCTACATTTGGAAACCGAAACACACCTGAGGGTTACTCTATCACTAGACCTCCACTGTTTGACAATATTCCTTTTGATTTTTGGAAAACACGTATGTCTACTTTCTTACAGTCACTTGATTATCGCATGTGGATGCTAGTCCAGGAAGGTTACACAAAACCAACTAGATTAGTTGATGGAATTAGGGTAGATACACCCTATGCAGATTGGACTATAGAAGAACGTGACTTAGCACAATTAAATGCGAAATGTTTAAATAGTTTCTTTTGTGCTTTAAAATCTGAAGACTACATGCGAGTTTCCACTTGTAAAAGCGGAAAAGACATATGGGATAGACTTTGTATTACTTATGAAGGGACAAATGAGGTTAAGCAATCAAGACTCAATATCTTGTTACATGACTACGAATTATTTCGCATGAAACCTAATGAATCTATATCTGACATGTACACAAGATTCACTCAAATTGTCACCTCTTTGCATGCACTTGGTAGGGAATTAACTAATGCTGAAATGGTTAATAAGATTCTTCGTTGTTTACCTACTGCATACGATGCTAAAATTACTGCAATTACAGAGTCAAAAGATCTGAACATTTATTCTATTGACAATCTTCTTGGTTCACTCATTGCTTACGAGCAAGGAGTAAGTCAAAGAAAGATTGATGCAGGTGAACCAAGAAAGGAAAAGAATCTTGCATTAAATGTGGAAGAGTCAGAAAGTGAACACTCACAACCTGAGGATGAAGACGATATAGCACTGATGACTAGACAATTCAGAAGCTTTTTAAAGAGGAAGCAGAAGAGACGCCAGCAATGGAATAGAGGTAAGTATAACAAAAATGGCAGGGTTTCTAATGAAGTGATTTGTTATGAATGCAGGAAACCAGGTCATATAAAAACTGATTGTCCAAAACTTAAAGCCACTCCTAGCAAGGAGAAGGTAGAGGAGAAACCAATGGTAAAGAAGGGCAAGAAGAAGTTTCAAAAGGCTTTTTGGGCGGACTCAGCTTCAGACTCATCTGAGACTGAAAACGAAGAAGAAGTCACCAACCTTTGCTTGATGGCAGATAAAGCTGAACAATCAGATCAAGAAGAGGTATGTGATTTAACCTATGATGAACTGTTTGAAGTTTCTGAACACATGCATGATGCATATAGGAAAACTAAAAAGATGCATTCTAGTTTAGTTTTAGAATTGGAAGAGCTTAATAAGGAACACGAAATCCTTAGGAAAGATCATGCTTTAATTGATAGCAACCACATGAAACTACTTGATGAATATGATGACTTGAATAAAAATTTTGAAAATTTAAAATCATCCTATGCTGAACTTGAAAAAGAATTTAAGAAATTTAAGGATGAATCTGAGCACAAGACATATAGAATCAATTATACAAATCGAATCTTGGAGGATATGAATTCATTTTACAAACTTACTATAAGAGCTCTCGAGGATAATAGGATCCCCCCTAAACTTGAAGATTTTACAAATCCTAAATATTATCCTAAATTCATGAAATCCCTTAGAAGACAATCATATGAAAGAAAATATAGGAATATTTTTCCTAATGTTAAATGTAACAATTGTGGATTTTTGGGACATATATCTCACACCTGCACTTTAAAGATGAAACCTAATTTGGTGTGGAGAACTAAGATGCATAAACCTAGACATATCACACATGCATCTGATTATAAATTTCATAAAGGTGAACCCAAACTAGTTTGGGTTCCCAGGTCTAACATTTGAGAATTTTTTGCAGGTATACTCTCACACAAGACCTCGTGAGAGTATATGGTACCTGGACAGCGGATGTTCTAAGCACATGACTGGAGATACTGCTCAATTCATAACGCTGGAAACCAGGAGTGGAGGCAAGGTTACACTTGGAGATAATACCACAAAGAAGGTGGTTGGATCAGGTATGATTGGAAATTTGAAAAACTTTTTCATAGATAATGTTTTATTAGTTGAAGGCTTAAAACATAATTTGCTTAGCATAAGTCAGCTATGTGATAAGGGCTATAATGTAAAATTTTTACCTACTAGCTGCATAATTAGCCTAAATGGGAAAATTGTTTTAAATGGAAAAAGGGTGAACAATGTCTACATGCTAGATTTAAATTGTATTCAATCTCCTACTGCTTTTTGTTTGAAAACTGTTTCTGATGAATCATGGCTTTGGCATAGGAGACTTTGTCATTCTAGTATGAAAAATCTTAGAAAAATTACCCAAAAGAATTTGGTTAGAGGAATACCTAAACTAGACTTTACTAAGGACCACTTATGTGATGCATGTCAATTAGGAAAACAAGTGAAGTCCTCTTTTAAGTCCAATAAAGATCTTAGGACCAGTAAACCTTTAGAAATTCTTCACATGGATCTTTTTTGGACCTGTAAGCACGGTTAGTCTAGGAGGAAAGGTATATGGATTTGTAATAGTAGATGATTTTTCAAGATTCACCTGGGTTAAATTTCTTTTTCATAAGAGTGAATCATTTGAGGAATTCAGAAATTTTTCAACTTGGATACAAAGAAAACTAGGATGTGAAATAATTTCTATACAAAGTGATCATGGAGGAGAATTTGAAAATGAAAGATTTGAAGATTTCTGTAAAGAAAAGGGGATTGATCACAATTTTTTTCTGCACCTAGAACTCCTCAACAAAATGGAGTAGTTGAAAGAAAGAACAGAACATTAATAGAAGCCGCCCGAGCAATGTTAGCAGAATACTCTCTTCCTAGATATTTTTGGGCTGAGGCGGTTAGCACTGCATGCTATGTTCTGAATAGGGTAAATGTGAGATCAAATTTGAATAAAACACCCTATGAATTGGTAAAAGGTAGAACACCAAATTTGTCTCATTTACATGTATTTGGTTGCAAGGTGTTCATACATAATAATGGAAAATCTGCCTTAGGAAAATTTGATCCAAAATCAGATGAAGGAATTTTTCGTTGGATATTCAAGTGTTGGAAAATCTTATAGAGTATTCAACAAAAGAACTTTAGTCATTGAAGAAACCACACATGTTGTTTTTGATGAAAATGAAAATATGGAAGAGCCAAAAGTTGTTGAAGAAAGAAATTGAAGAAAACTCCCAAAAGATTGATAGATTAAATTTGGAAGAAAATGTGGAAGAAAATATAGAAAGAGAAGACCCTTTGCCTAGAGATTTGAGATTTTCTAAAAATCACCCAAAGGAATTAATTATAGGTGAACCAAGTGAGGGTGTTAGAACTAGGCGTGGATTAAACAAGGAAGTCAATCATTCAGCCTTTATTTCAACTATTGAACCCACTAACATTGATCAAGCACTTTCAGATGAATTTTGGATATTGGCCATGCAAGAAGAGTTAAATCAATTTGTAAGAAATAAAGTTTGGGAACTAACTACAAGGCCAAAAGATCAAAGTGTTGTTGGAACCAAGTGGGTGTTCAAAAATAAAATGAATGACTCAGGAGTAGTCATTAGAAATAAGGCTAGATTAGTAGCTAAGGGGTATAATCAAATTGAAGGAATTGATTTTGAGGAAACTTTTGCCCCTGTAGCTAGACTTGAAGCAATTAGGGTTTTACTAGCCTTTGCCTGTTTTAAAGGTTTTAAATTGTTTCAAATGGATGTTAAAAGTGCCTTTTTAAATGGAGTAATTGAAGAAGATGTTTTTTGTAGAACAACCTCCAGGTTTTGAAAATTCTAAATTTCCAAATCATGTTTTCAAATTAAAAAAGGCATTATATGGATTGAAACAGGCACCTAGGGCTTGGTATGAGAGGTTAAGCACCTTCCTACTTGAAAGATCTTTTGAAAAAGGAAGTGTGGATACAACTCTCTTTTTAAGAAAAAAATTGGAAAGGATATACTTATTGTTCAAATTTATGTGGATGACATCATCTTTGGATCTTCAAATAAACATCTTTGTGATGATTTTTCTAAAACAATGAGTAATGAATTCGAAATGAGTCTAATGGGAGATTTAAATTACTTTCTAGGATTTAGCATTAAGCAACTTGAGGAAGGTACTTTTCTTAGTCAAAACAAATATATTAAGGACATCCTCAAAAAATATGAAATGGACAATGCTAAACCTGTTAGTACACCAATGAGTTCTTCAGTTCAGTTGGATAAGGACCTTAAGGGAAAATCTGTTGATCAAAAGAAATTTAGAGGGATAATTGGATCTTTACTTTACTTGACTGCTAGCCGACCAGATATTATGTTTTTAGTGTTTGCCTATGTGCTAGATTTCAATCAGATCCAAAAGAATCACATTTGACAGCAGTAAAAAGGATTTTAAGATATCTACTAGGAACTCAAAACTTAGGAATTTGGTATCCTAAGTTTAGCTCTTCATTTGAAATTATTGGTTACTCAGATTCTGACTTTGCAGGCTGTAGAGTGGATAGGAAAAGCACTTCTGGAACATGTCAATTCATTGGAAATTCATTAGTTTCATGGTCTAGTAGAAAACAAAATTCAGTGGCACTATCTACTGCAGAAGCAGAATACATTGCATTAGGAAGTTGTGTGGCACAAGTACTTTGGTTAAAACAACAGTTGATTGACTTAGGATTAACTATAGGCACTATTCCAATTTATTGTGACAATACTAGTGCTATTTGTATTTCAAAAAATCCTATTCAACATTCTAGAACCAAACACATCGATATAAGGCATCATTTCATAAGGGATCACGTATCCAAAGGAGAAATTGAACTCATACATGTTTCAACTGAAAATCAACTTGCAGACATTTTTACAAAACCTTTAGCCTTTGATACCTTCAGTACTTTAAGAACAAGGCTTGGTGTTATTGATTTGAATGCTTAACTAAAATGTCTTTGCAAACATTGATACTTGTTGTGTTTTGTTTTTGTAATTTTGTGAATTTTTGTATGAATGAATTGTTTTTGGTTTTGTGATTTTGTTTTATGTTTTCTGTGTTTCTGATTGTTTTTGTTGATTTTGTTATTTTAAAAATTTAAAAAAAAAAAAAAATCAAAAAATCAAAATTTTTTTGGAGGAAATCGTCCAGGACGAAATATTTTCGTACGGGACGATGTGTAAAGGAACAGTTTGCGAAAATTTAAACCGTTTTAGAGCAGTTTTTTATTGGATCGTCTGTACGATCTGTGATCGTCCAGGACGAATTTTTTTTTTTTGCTCTCAAACGTCGGGACGATTGAATGCAGCGGTTGAGTGGATAAAACAGTTTTTAATACGAACTTCGTCTGTACGAAATTTTTGTTCGTCCAGACGAACATGTGTCGATTCATTGTAAGGGACGGTTTTCAAGAGTCATTAAAACGAAATACTTTTCGATCGTCTGTACGAAATTTTTTTCGTCTGTACGATCGGTCAAGTCAAAAAGCCTGTACGAAGGGACGCATCGTAAGTTGTGTTGAATACGAAAAGCCGTTACATTTTGGACGAATTGGATCGTCTGTACGAACATACTTCGTCCAGACGAACTATTATGTTTCGTCCAGGACGAATATTTTCGTCCAGGACGAAAGTATCGTTTTCCTTTAAATATGAAGGCTTTTCAAACTTAACAATCACACTTTCAAATTTCCTTTTCAATCCCTTTCAACATCAAATCAACAATGGCCTCCTCTAGCAAAAGACAAAAAGGTTTTGGTGAAAAAAACCAAATAGGAATGCCCCAGACAACTTTCTTTCCAAGGCAAATGAAGAATCTTTTCCTCGTTTTGCCTCCGCAAAAAATCACTCCGTCTCGCATTCTTATCCCAGCAGAGTTAAAATTTAGGGTAATGCACCTCTTCGCCTCAACCCAATTTCAGTTCATTCTTTCTCTCGTCCACTTCTACAATAAACAAAACCTACCATTACTTTCTTGCCAACATGAGTTTCAATTCTGACCACTCTATCATTAGTTCTTTTTTGTTTTTAAGAAAAAAGTTGAGATCACCAAGCACGATCTTGGTGCATTTTTAAACTTAAGAACTGAGGGATATAGAGCCCACACCCTAATGTCAGAAAACTCCTTCAAATGGTTTGAAATCAATAGGGTAATTAGAGGAAATGCGATTGACAATCATGTTGCTAGAGTCTCAGGTATGACCCAAGATGCCCGAATCATCCAGCATATCCTTAGATCCTCAATTATTCCTAAAGCTGGTGATAGGATTAACATCACTCCTCTCCTTTCTTGTCTAACTTTTTTAATCATGTCAAGACATCCTATTGATGAAGCCCAACTCATCATAGATCATATCTATGGGCTTTCAGAAATAGGACATGCTGATCAGAAGAGGAAGAAGAACATTTCATTAGGGCACTTAATTACTTATATTTTGGAGAAGAAATACAATATAGTGCATCCTGATGAGGAATATGAAGAGCCAGTTTACTATAACAACACATCATTCAGACTGCTCTTCAAGGAGGAAAAAGAAAAAGGGAAAGCACATGACAGTGCTTCAGAAGAAGAAGAAGAAGAAGGAGAGCATACCTCTGCACCTCAGTCAGATTATCAGAATCTGATTGAGAGATTTGATCGATTAGAGACTCATATTGATCAAAGATTTGATCAATTTGATGCTCAACTTGTGCAGCAACAACATGACATTGGTGTTATTAGAAATGAAGTACATGATATCAATACCAATGTAATGTTGATGGCCTCCTACTTTAACCTTTTCGGTAGCATTCCTCCTCCTCCTCCTCCTCCAGAACAGTAGAGATGATTTTATGTGTTTTTGTTGTACTTGTGTTATATTTTTGTTGTGTTGTTGTGTTAGTTACTCATTTTTTTTATGTCTTGTTATGTTAATGTTTTTGTTAAGTGTATGTTTTGTCTTTTATTTTAAGTTGTGTTTTTAGCTTTTGTGAAATGTAATCCTTTCATATAAATCAATGCATTTCGCACTTGTTTCAGTATTGATTTGTTATTGAAATGTGATTAATTTTTATGAATTTCATTAGTATTATTTAATCTTCATAGTGCTTAAATTAGAATGTAATTTGAGATTATCTACATTAGAAAATCTAGTCTTTCTAAATTTAAAAGTTGTTGTTTATAACTTGTTGTAATTAGAATTTTTAAATTCATGTCTATTCATTTAGACTACATAAAAGTTAAAATTATTATTGCAATTTAGATGTTTACTTATTTTGTATTTCCTTGTTCAAATAATATTTATGTACTTAGAAATATTTGAAATTTTTTAGATTATTGATTTTGGAAAGAATTGGTCTAAATTACTCTTGAAAATTGTACAAAAAGTACAAAAATCAAAAGAAATGCGCAATGGTTTCGCAAATATGAAAAAGAGGCACAAAATCAGCTCAATATCAATAGATGCACAAAAATGTGCTCAAAAATTTGAAAAAGATGCGCAAAAGCGCCACATGTGGTAATTCTCTTCTTTCCAAATTCTTTCAATCTCTTAATTCAAATTGATCTTATGTTCATTTATATTCTATTGAATTTTGAAATATAGAATTTTTTCTTCATCTCTCTTGTAATGATTTTCTATATTGAAATGTCTAAATTGAATCATGTCTTTGCTAAAATTCTTCTTACTTACAATGTTATATCACTTTTTGAATCTCCTGAATTTCTATGATTGACCTAATGTTTTTAGTTGAAAATTGCATACCTTATATCAATCACCATTTAGATTAAATATTCAAATGAATTTTCATACAATTACTTACATTTCTTCTTCACTTTTTGTTGCTGTCAAAAAGGGGGAGAAATTATTAGTTTGTGTATGTTTTAGTTGTATGTTTTTAGTTTGTGTTTGTGTTTGTGTTTTCTCTTTTTTAGTTGATCTGTTTGTTGCAAGTTTGTGTTAAATTTTTTAAAAAAAAAAAAAAAAAAAAAAAAAAAAAAAAAATTTTGTTCGTTAAATATTGTTCCTTAATGCCTAATGCCTCCTTATTTTAATGTACTCATAAATTCAGGGGGAGTTTTAGGAGATAAAAGATGTGTTTTAACTTGAAACCATACTAATAATAATTGTTTTGCCATCATCAAAAAGGGGGAGATTGTTTGAATAGTTGCTATTTGAATGAGTTATATTTATGCAACTTATGTAGTTTTGATGATTCCAAACATTATTGTTCAAATGTATAGTTATCTCCTAACAATTTCAGAAGATTTGCACTTGCTCTTGTGTGTACTAACATTTCAGGAAAATCAGACTCCAGACTACGAAAACTTCAATTCAAATTCAACATGAGATATTTTGTTTAATTGATGTTTGTCTTTTCTTTGAATTAATTTTGAAAGGGAGTGATTGTAATTGAGTGAATAAAATCTCACACACACAAATAAGGAGATCTTGAAATTCTATACTGATCGTACAGGACGATATTTATCGTACTGGACGATCTGTCAGTTATCTCCTATAGAGCACTTGGAACGAATAGGAACTTGCTTTGAAAAATTTTCTAAGTCCTATTCGTCCAGGACGAAATTTATCATCGTCCCAGGCGATGGGTTCACTGCAAAATTTTCGTCCAGACGAATTTTACCATCGTACGAGGCGACCAGTCCTCTGGAAAATTTTCGTACAGACGAAAATAAATATCGTACAGGACGATCAGTTCTCTGCAAAAATTTTTCGTCCAGACGAAAACAAATTATCGTCCGCGGCGATTGGTTCTCTAGAAAATTTTCGTCCAGACGAAATAAATAATCGTCCAAGACGATCGGCTCTATGGAAAATTTTCGTCCAGACGATCACATTTTCGTTCAAAACGATAAACCGACTTAGAACAGTTTTCAGCAGTTTCTAGAACCGACCTTGTAATAACCGTTCGTACTGGACGAACCATGTTCGTACAGGACGATCAGCTGTACGAAGTCAGTTCGTACACATATACAAATTGGGTCGTTTCAGATCGTTTAAGTAAAATCGTACAGGACGATCCAGGATCGTACAGGACGATCCACTGCGTACAGAATTGAAAATTTGCAGTTTTTGGGCGGTTTCACTTGTCTTTTTATATAAATAGTCCAAATTAGACTGCCACCCAATCTTTTTGTCATTTGATCTTCGTGCCTCTTGGGAGAATAGCTAAGGAGAGAGTGGAAGAGAGCATTCAAAGAAGGATTCCTACCACTGGAGCGAGAAGGCTTCACTTGGATTGCTAAGGTAAGAGTCTCTACTTGTGAAATTGGATTTCTTCACTCTTTTTCTTTCTTCCTTCTAGATTCTTGTGAGAAGATCTGTCAAGGAGATCCGGTTCTCTGCCGACACTTGGAGAGTGTGAACAGCCGAAGGGTTCTCTGCCCACACTTGGAGAGTGTGAACAGACGAAGGGTTCTCTGCCCACACTAGGAGAGTGTGAAAGGACGAAGGTTCTCTGCCTACACTTGGAGGGTGTGAAAGGATGACGGTTCTCTGCCTACACTTGGAGGGTGTGAAAGGATGACGGTTCTCTGCCAACACTGGGTTTTGTGTAAAAGGACGGACGGTTCTCTACCGCACCGGGGAGTGGTGAAAAGAGTGTGTTGTAAGGGCTTCTCCGCCTTGCTGTGGGTGCAAAAGGAGAGTCACTATTGGTATTAGTGCAATACTCAGAGGGTGCCTCTGAGGAGTGGATGTAGGTCTGGTTATAGACCGAACCACTATAAATTTGGTGTCATTTACTTTATAGCTTTTACGTTTCCGCACTTTAAATTTCAGTTTAAACAACTCTGTGGTTGAAAAACATTTTTCTACTAACTTTAAAAGAAAATTTTATTTCGGTTCAACTTTATTATTAAGAGGGTTTAAAATTTTAAAAACTACCAATTCACCCCCCGCTTGGTAGCCTTGGGACATTTACTTAGGCTTAACAACCTAATTACTGGACTCAACAAAAACCATTATAGCAAGGGCATATGAAACTCACTACAGAAGTAAGCAAGATTTTGAAGCAGTTTCTGGATTTAATAGCTGGTTAAAAAAATTAAAAATGATGGCTCGTGTGGAAGTATTTTGGTGGAGATTAAGTAGAGGTGTTATCCCAACTAATGAGTTCTTGAAATTCAGAAAAATCTATAATGATGATCAGTGCGTTAGAGGATGTGGAGAAGTTGAAAATATGTCACATATAACTACTATGTGTAATCATTTGCGGGAAGTACTGAAGAAGATCCATGAATGGGGTATTTTTGTTCCAGTTTTTAATTCAATGGAGGATTGTCTTAGTGAATTGAAATGCCCATCTATGACTGCACCAAATGTTGTTATTCTTTATTTTAATGATGTGTACTGGAATTGGAAAAATAGAAATGAGGTGGCTCATGGCAAGGAAGCTAATACGATTTCAGCAACTGCAGCAAATGTGTTATCTACGGCTTACCTATCCTCTAATCCTCTCATTGCTAGCTAGGGTGCTAATCTCCCTCAGGAGTTTCAAACTATTTGGCACCCTCCACCGCAAGGATGGATTAAGATCAATGTTGATGCGGCTCTTCTATCTACTTATAATGCTGGCATTGGAGGTTGCTTTAGAGAGAATAAAGGCAGATTATTGTTAGCCTTTGGGGAAAACAGAATTCATTGGGACATAGCAAATCTTGAGCGAGCAACTGTGATTTCAATCAAGAAATACCTACAACCGTGGATGGTTGAATGCAAAGGACTCATAATAGAAGGCAAAAACATCAATGTTATCAAATTCATTCATGATTCTTTGAATAAGGCAAAGTGGCAAAGCTACAACCGGAAAGAAGAGAATCTTCTATTCTTGGCCGATTTCAATAAGGTAATTTTCAACCATATACATAGAAATGGTAATAAAGTAGCCGATATGTGTACTACTATTGCTTTAGATTACAATTTTTGTTTTGATAGTTTTTCTTTTACAAACATCCTTTCTTCTCTAGGCTATCTTTTGAAGAAGGAATGTGAACATTTTCTTTAGTTTATACCATGTTTTCTTTCCCTTAATGCATCTGCTATTGCAATCTTCAAAATAAAAAATAAAAAGGATGGTGTTTCAATTAACATTATGAAGGACATTTGGATCCTTGATAGAAGATTGGAAAGATGGCCCATGTTCATTTCTAATGATATTGACAAGTTAAATAGTCTGTCCTTCTTCATTTCGAATGGATTTTGGGAACCGGAGAAACTACAGGATTACTTAGGGAAGGAGATGGTGGAAGTCATCTGCAGTATCAAAATTGATTTCAGCATTCTTGAAGACAATTTAGAGTTGTTGAAGACTTATTCTGGGAGAATGATTGCAGGTTTGATTAAACATTCCAGAACTTATAAAGAAGAATCTAAAACTATGGCGATCCAGGATTGAAATTATATCTGGAGGATGAAATTTAATCCTCGGATCTCTTTCTTTTGGTGGAAATTATTGAAGAAGGCCATCCCAACAATGGATTTTTTATTACCTAGAAGATTAACTAGTAACAACTTTGCCCAAGAGGTTGTAACATGATTGAAAATATAGATCATGTGGAAGTGGATTGTATGAAGTTAAAGAAGGTTAAACAAAAGGAAAAGAATTGGGGTTTTCATCTACCTGTTTTAAAAAATTTTGAAGTCTGCATACATTTCTTGAAGGATCAAGGAAAGGAGAATCCTTTTATAGTAAGTTTGTATTGTGCATTGGTCTTTAATTCCTGGAAGAGTAGGAATACATTAATCTCTGAAGGCAAAGAGATTGAAACTGGTATCATTATCACTAATGCCATGAACTATGCATCTTGTTCCACTTGTATAATTCATTCGGACAACTAGCTACTAACCAGCAATTTAAGTTATTTTCTTCTTTTTGGCATCCTCCACCACCCGGATGGATTAAAGTAAACATAGATGCTTCACTTCTTGCCTCTAATGAAGCTGGTATTGGAGGTATTTTTAGAGACCATAAAGGTAGGATGCTTCTAGCTTTTGGATTCTCGTTAATGCATTGGGACGTTGGATTTCTGGAGATGCTTGCTGTATGTTCATTGAAGAAGGTGATACAAGACTGGATGTTCAATGCTAAATGCTTAATTTTGGAAGGAGACAACACTAATGTTATTTCTTACCTACAAAATTTGGTGGACATTCATGGCCGAGAGATGGAAAGGTAAGATAAAGAAGACTTGGAATTTCATAAGGTGTTTGAGGTAATCCTTTTCCATTATGCTAATAGAGGTTGTAATAAGTTAGCTCACTGGTGTTCTAACCATGCTTTGAAAGGTGATTTCTTTTGGGACATTCTAGAAGTCAATAAGGTTCCTCCTACCTTTTATTCTTTGTTAAAGGAGGAAAGTGATAGATCTTCTATCACTTAATTGCTTGTACCTTTCTTTTTTTCCTTTTTAATGCATTCGACAGTTTTATAAAAAAAAATTTATTAATTTTAAATTTTATAGAACATAATGTTTAAAATCTTCTAAGTGTCAAAATCTATGAATACCATTGAATCTTGATCAAAGAACTATTGATAATACTTATGTTGCTCCTATTATGGTTTGTGAAAGAAATATGGATAATGTCTTGACTAATATTCTTCCCATCAGTCAGCTCTAATGAGTCTCTAGGTTTGGAGATGATTTTTGGGAAATTTTCCTAGGGCATCATTGCGAGCGCTGGTTTGATCTTCTCGTGGCTCTTCTCTTTAAATTTTTTGATTACTTGCGTTGCCTTTATATATTTTATTTTGTAGATTCCTTTTTTTTGAAGTTTTCTTGTTTTTGTGCTGGGCGATGATGTCCCCTTCATCATCGATCTGGTCTTCTTTCGTGCTTGTTGAGGGGAAATCGTGTTCCTTCAAAGATGTGTTAGCGCGCTCTTCGTCTTCGTCTCTAACACTAAAATTTATGCAGTCCTACTTTAAGCGATCTCTAGCTCTCTTGTTTGAAGATTCAATTGTTGATTGATTTGCTGCTCCTTACGCTTTGACACTTGTTGGTAAATTTGTGTTGAGAAAACCTAGCCTTGATGTTATTCAAAATTTTTTTCTGAATCTCAAACTTTCTGGATCTTTTCACATTAGATTTCTTGATCAAAGGCATGTTTCAATACAACTAGCTAAGGATCTAGATTATAGTTATATTTTCTCTAAGATATCTTTTTATACTCTTATGTGTGAAATGCAGTTGCTTAAATGGACTCCAAATTTTGATGTTAGGGAGGAATCCCCTATTCTTCCCATCTGGATTTCTTTTCTAAACTTGAGACTTCATTTCCTTAATCGTCAACTCCTTTTTAGTATGGCATCTATTTTTGGGAGACCAATACAAACTGACCAAGCTATGGCTACTATGTCTAGGCTGTCGGTTGCTCAGGTGTTACTAGAACATGATGTCTCTTAAAAACACCCTAGTAAGATATGGATTGGGTCCGAAGTCAAGGGGTATTTCCAGAAAATTGAGTTTGAAAATTTATGTATTTTTTGCTCATTTTACAAGATGCAAAACCATGGCATAAATGAATGTTTTTGGAAGCACCCTAATCTCTGTAAAGAAAAGGAATCATTGAAATAGAATGAGGGAATGGTTACTCAGGTTGTAGCTAATCCTATTCAAGCTAATTTAGAGGTTAATACCTCTATTCCTATCTAAAGTAGAGATAACCCGATGGTGGTTAATGAGGAGGACCCTCTTATTTCTAATACTAATGTTGTTTCATTGAATCTTGTTAAAGCACTATTGATAATTCTTATGTTGTTCCTATTATGGTTTTTGAAAGAAATATAGATAATGTCTTGATGAATACTGGAGATACTAATCTTACTAATGTTGAAACTATTACTTCTTGTACTTTTAATAAAAATGCTAATGATTCTAGTGGTAATATGCTTATTTTTACTTCTATTAATCATTCAAATGACCAAGAAGTTTTGGCTATTCATGTGGCTTGCAAAGATATTTCTTTAGAGGAAGGATAATTTGTTACTTTGGAAAAGAGTTCTTCTCTTCTGAAATGAATGGAAGCTCTTGTTTTGAGGAACCGCGATTCTATAGAGGATGATAGTATATTTATGGAGGATGAATGTCCTTAATTGACTTCTCTAAGGGAACACCCAAGTGGTAGTAAGAGTATCTCTACTTCCTATTATAATAATGATGATTTAACTTCTAGTAAGGATATGCATATTGCTGCTAAATGTTTTGCTAGAGATGATAATGACTTTAGTTTTAGTAAGGTTCATAGTAAAAGAGGAAGGAAACCTAACCATATTTCTCTTCAACGTCCTAGAAATACTAGATCGCATACTTCTCATTGGTTGGCTCTTTATTTTTAATGTTATCATTTGGAATGTGAAGGGCACTGGGTGTCCTTCTTCTAGAATTTGTGATAAGAACTTATGTCGTGTGAATAATCTTTCTATTCTTTTGTTGCTTAAGCCTCTTATTTCTTCTTCTAGGTTGATTAGTACTTCTCATTTTTTGGGCTTTAATCATGCTATTTCCAATGTGGCTAAGAAGATTTGGGTCTTTTGGAAAGATTCAGTTAAAATTGATGTTATTGGTGACTTTACTCATGTTTTTCATTGTAAAGTTTAGGCCCTTAAATTTAATTGTTGTGCTTCTTTTGTGTATGCTACTTCGTCTATTTATAATAAAAAATTCCTTTAGGAGCATCTTATTGGTTTTCATAATATTTGAATTTTCCTTGGCTTATTTGTGGTGATTTTAATTCTTTTACTAACCCTTCTGAAAGGATTATAGGTTCCGCTCCTTCTTATCATTCTATGGAAGAATTTAATAATATGATTTTAACATGCAAGCTTATAGATATTGGGTTGTTGCTAATAATTTCACTTGGAATAGGGGTTATTTATGACAAAGGCTGGATCATGTTCTCTTTAATGATTTTTGGCTCCATTCTCTTTTTTCTACCAATGTGCAGCATCTGAGTAGAACTTATTTTGATCATTTTCCTTTACTTATTAGCAGTAAGTTTAGACATTAATTTTTCGTCTCATTTTTTATTCAAAAATATGTGATTAAGTCATGACACTTTTTTGGATGTTGTTCAGCATATTTGGTAAGCTCTTTACATCATGATAATTCTATTTCATTCATGAGGAGACTTTTTTTTAAGTTAGAAAGGCTAAAATAGGTTTTAAATTGGTGGAACCATCATGTTTTCAAAAAAAATTTCTCTAATATTCTACAAGCATAGCAACTTACTAATTCTCTTGAACTAGCTTGTAAAGATGATCCTTCTGATTCTAACTTTTCTCTTTTATAGAAATCCAAAGAGGATCATTTTAATTTTGAAGCTAAGGAAGATGATTTTCGGAGGCAAAAAGCTGTGTTTAAGCATTTGCTTGAAGGTCATAACAACACTAAGTATTTCCATGCTTTGGTTAAGAGAAAAAGGATAAAAAATATTATCAATAAAATTCAAATGGAAGATGGTTCTTTTACTGAAAATCTTGTGGAGATTACTAATTTAGCCGTGCATCATTTTCAAGCTAGGTTCAATAAAATGTTTTGCCTAATCATACTTTTTATCATTCTTCATTCCTTCCCTTATTTCTAATGAGAAGAATATCTTTCTTTCAAAGCCTCCCCCTTTTGAGGAGGTTAAAGAGATTCTGTTTGAGATTAATAAGGAGTCTGTGGCTAGGCTTGATGGCTTTACCACTCAGTTTTATCAAAAAGCTTGACATATTATTGGTAATGATATCTTTACTGCTATTCTTTATTTCTTTATTAGTACCCCTATACCTATGTTTTTTACTTCTACTTTTATTTTGCTTATTCCTAAAAAATAATGCTATTATTAGTTGGAATGATTTTAAACCTTTTAGTCTTTGCATGATCTTTATAAGATGATCTCTAAAATTATTATGAATCATTTTACTTCTATTTTACCCAAAATTATTTCTCCTAATCATATGGGGTTTGTCAAAGGTAGAGCCATTACTGATAACATTTTGTTGGCTCAAGAGTTTTGCCATGATTTGGATGTTAGGATGAGAGGTGGTAACTTAATTATAAAGCTTAATATTATGAAGGACTAAGATAATATTAATTGTAACTTCATTTATCTTATTCTAGAATTCTTTTGCTTTAACTCTGTCTTTATCAAGCTTATTAAAAACTGTATTGAAGATGTTTATTTTTCTATTATTATTAAAGGCTCTAACAATGTCCTTTTTAAACTTCTCGTGGTTTAAGGCAAGGTGATCATATTTCCCCTGCTCTCTTTATTATTGTTGTTGAATTTCTTTCTAGGGGCCTAACTAACTTGTTTGTTGCAAATCCTAGTCTTTATTTTAGAACTGTGGGAGGGTTTCCTTTATCTCATTTATGCTTTGTGGATGATTTTATCATATTTTCTAATGGGTCTATTAATAAAATTTAAAAGCTTATGGATTTATTTTACCGCTTTGAGATGGTGAGTGGTTTATCATTTAATAAAATCAAAAGTTCTTTCATTGCCTCTAAGAGAATCTTGAATGATCGACTATTAGCTATTAATAATCTTGCTGGCTTTTCCAAGTTGAATTACCCATCAAATATCTTGGAGTTCCTCTTTTCTTTTGTAGAAGATATCCTTTTTGTTTGATGATCTTATTGCTTCTGTTCAAAACAAAATGTTATCATGGGAGTCTAATTTTGTGAGTTTTGGTGGTAGAGTTATTTTTATTAAAAATGCTATTTGTGCTCTTTCGGTGTATAACTTTCACACAATATTTCTAACTCAAGCTATTTATGATAGGCTTCACAAGCTTATTAATAATTTGTTTTGGACAGGAACTTCTAGCTCTAAAATTCGTTGGGCTTCTTGTGAGAATTATTGTGGTGTTTTGGCTGAAAGAGGTCTTGGGTGTAAAAATTTTAATGACCTTGCTAAGGCTTTTACTTTTAAACTTTTGTATAATTTACTTGGTAATGATAGTCTTTGGGCTAATTTTATGATTTCTAAATATTGTAATGGTAAGCATCCGACTAATTGTGTTTCTAAACAAAGTAACTCTAGAGTTAGGAAAAGGCTTTGCAAGGTGAAATGGGAGGAGGAGCCCTTCATTGTGTGGGGCCTTGGTGATGGTAATATCTTCTTTTGGCAAGATTGTTGGTTAGGTAAACACTCTATTAAATCTATTATGAACTCTTCCTCTACTTCCTCGGTCAAGGTCAATTCCTATTTTAATGACAAATTATGGGACTATGATAAGCTTGCTAATGAGATTTCTGATTGCATTCTTCATACCATTTTAAATTTGCCTATCAATATGGCTTCTATAGATATTATGTTATGCTATCTTTCCAAAGATGTTGGTTTTCGATTAAAAAGTGCATGGCATATTTTTAGAGATAAAATATTCAATGATAACATTTTCAATCCCTACCTTTGATCAACTCCAACTTCAAATCAATCCCTACCTTTGATCAACAACAACTTCAAATTAACCCCTATCCTTGATCAATTCAAATTTCAAACCTCATTCAATTCAAATCCAAATTAATTCAAGCTTCGAACACACCCAAACTTTGACCCAATCAACTTGAGAATCCAAACTTCAATCTTGACTTTGATCCTACCTTTGATCTAGCTTTGACCCTATCCATTCATTAAAAACCACCACATGATTGTAAATGATTTGGATACTTCAATATTAATCATTCAAACTTAAAATCCATTCCAAATCCAGAAATACAGACTCAAATCCAAAAACTTAAGTCCCTGTCCTAAAGACATTTTTCAAACATTTCAAAACCCAATCAAATGACCTCGGATTCAGGGTCTATCACTTACAAACTGATAAGACATGTCTCTGGAGGTTACCCTTCAATTTTGAGCTCATTCTGAGATCTATAACCTTAGAATCTAAATTAAAATCCAAAGGCTGTAAAACCTTCAAATATTTACAGCCTATGTCATTGGACCTAATACCTTGAAGATTTTGATCTTGGAGCCCTCATCAAAGCCTCCAATCACTTCCAGACCCTTGATTGTAACCCATTGAGCAGTAAAATGCATTTTTCAGACCCATTTTTTACCCTAGTTGACCAATGGGTCAAAATTGACCAAAATACCCCTATGGGATTTCTAATGCCCATTTCAACTCAAATCAACTCCAAATTCTTTGAAACCACTTTCAACTAGTTTCAAATATCAAACCCAACTTGTTGAGTCCAAACCCAGACCATGGGTCAACCTGGTTGACCAAGTCAACCAAGTTTGACCTATTAACCCATACACCCCTTCTCTTTCAAATCTTTAAATCAAGTCCATTTCAAGTCCTTTTGAATGTAAGGGATGACCCCTTGGGTACCCAAGAGACCTCTATTGGAGGCCCAAGCCTTGGGCTCACTTGGGTTAGCCATATAGCTTGACCCAAGTGACCAAAGAGAGGTCTCCCTTGAGCCATCTCTTAACCTTAATCAAATTGAATCCAAATCAAGGTGTCATTGGGTTCCCATTGACCCAATGCACCTTCCTTGACCAGCCCAACCCTTGGGCTAACTTGGCTCAAGAGTTAGGCTAACCCAAAGTGCCCAAGATCACTTGGGATTGAGCCAATTATTAACCTAAGCCCAATTGAACTTGATCAACACCTCCCATTGGTGGCCCTAGGTCTAGCACACCTCCTCCAGCCAGCCCATGCTCTGGGCTAACCTGGGTCAGGTTTTAGGCTAACCCAAAAAAGCCAAAAACACATGGACTCGAGCCATCTTCCAACTCAGATCAAATTGGAACCAATTGTCACTTGCATTGGGTCCACCAGACCCAGACCCACTTCCCACCTCAAGCCTAAGGTCTGGCCTGACTTGGGTTGAGCCCAAATTGACCCGAACCGAGCAGATTTGGATCAACCCGAGCCATCTTTTAACCCAGACCAAATTGTATCCAATTGCCACTTACATTGGGTACACCAGACCCAGACCTATCTCTCATACCAAACCCAGGGTCTGACCTGACCTTGATCGAGTTCAATTCGACTCGAACCGAGCAGGTTTGAGTCCAATCCAATCACCAACTCAATCCAGACATTCTCAGGCCAAATTGACTCCACCCTCGACTCCAGCATGTCCCCATCGACCTCCCCCAGTCAACCAGACCCAAACCATGGCTGGCGGGGGTCGAAACCAATGGAAAATGAATTCGGGTAGTCCCCCCCCCCCCGAGACAACCCCTGAAACAAAGATGCTGCCCACCGATTTGATCCCCATGACCTCCCTAGGACGTCGCCATCTTCCACCTGGCATCAATCCGAGCCCCCTCCAGCTCAATCTCGGCCGCCCAAGCCCACGAGAGGTGGCCGAATAAGCTCGAGCTCCACAGAATGCAAGAAGCATTTTGAATCGCTCGAAATCATTTCCCAGAGCTCCTTCGACCTCCCAGGCTCTCCCTTCGAGCTCCCAGATCGATCTCTTCACCTGTTTGAACGAGCGCCCGTGAAAGCTTCCGTCATCCCGCTCGAAGTTGCACCTCCGGCCATCCTCCAGTCCCGACGTCTGAAGGAGATCAGTTCGCCATCATCCCCTGAACCTTCTTGATAGAGAAGCTCACTCGTTGAGACTTTCTCCGTGGTAATATCTTCATCCCGAGCTCCCTAGCTAGGTAGTCCGGTCAAGTGTGAAGGAAACCTTCACCCCAACTGATTTCCACCGTTGGATTGAAGGTTTCCACTGTCCTGATCCTCCCTATGAAATTTCATCAATGTTTACCGGCGGGATCAGGCCATAGAAGCCTTATGGTCTTGGATACGTGTGGGAGGTTGAAGATGCAATCTCAGCCGTTGATTCCGATTAACGGCTCAGATTAGATCCCGCGATATCGGAGCGCGTTTAATCCCAGCCGTCTGGTCCGCCATCCGACGATTGTGGTTAATCGGACCGTTAACGGTTAGCGCCAATGATTGCCCAGCCAATCGGCGCGCGGCGCGTGTAAAGGGGCGCTGACTGTGTAATGGCCAAATTAATAATTCCAGAAATTTAAGGGAACTTCAAAAAATCATAACTCCCTCCACACTTGTCCAAATTAGGTGTTCTTAGGATCATTGGAAAGGTCTCAGGGAGATCTACAAAAGCCCCATGGTTCCAGGCCCTGGTTAGGTCAGTGTTAGGTTTAATTTCTGTTTGAACATTTTATCAATTGATTTAATTACTCTTGAAATACAAGTCCACCAGGCTTGGAATTTTGGGAGATTGAAATTGAACATGTTTTTGACATGTCCAAATTTTATCTCCCTATTTTAAGATGGTCAAGGGAATTTTCCCCAAATTTTGAGTTTAAGGGTCATGGTTTGTTATTCAAAATGGGGTATAGACCTATCCAATGGGATTTAGGGTGTGATTCTTGTGTGATGATGATGTGTAGGATAAGGAGTGTAGAGCCACTCATTTTGTCCCAATCCTAGCTTAGGATAGATCCCTATAATGATTTGAAGGTGACTTAGTGCTCACCTTGGGTAGTTTAGTTAACCACCTTAGAGTACTCCATTTGAGCTCAAATTTGGTGGGTTTAGTCCTTAGGGTCAGGTGATCCTATGGTCTAAATTCCATCAAATTTGGAGTTCATTTGGTTCTCCAAGTAGGAGCCTCAAAAATCCTTCTTAGAAATGGCCTATTAACCCTAATCAATTGATAATGAACTATATTTAACTCATAAAATCTATTAAAATGTGTATAATTGTCCCTAATTAATCTCATAATCAATGAGAATTTAAATCCTCTTAAATTGACCTCTAGATTTGTCTTAATTTAGTCCTTAGGTAGAATCAAAGGTTAACCAGCTTTATTAATTAAAAAAAAACATTAAAAATACCAAAAGGGGCTTTAAATACTTGATGATCTGTCCTTAGGTCATTTATGACCTTTGGAACTGATTTCAAAGAGTTTGGGACTCATTTGGGTTCAAATCCTTAAGCAGCCCCTTTAGTTGTAATAATTTGGTAATCCCTATGATTGCATAAAACTTCTAAAATTCACTACTAATTATAAAAAAATTTAAACTAATCAAACTCAATGGCTAATGATTTCAATTAGAATCTAGTGTCCTCTAAAAATATTAAACCTCCATAATTTGGTCAAAATCAAGGAGTCAACATTTTTGGTCAACTCTAGGTCAAAATCGGGTTAAAACTTCTAAAAATTATAACTGTTCATAGAAAACTCCAAATTGAATGTACCACCTGTCTAACAACTCATAATTAGGTATAGTACTTATTTAAAATCTGAAACCCTTAAGATTAACTCTAGTTTTAAAAATCAAAATTTGACCCCTTAGTTAACATATCCAGATAATCCTCTAAAATCTATAAACTCCCCAAAATTCCAGAATTTTCTTAATTGTATAATAAAATTCTCAACCAACCCCTTAAAATCAGTAACCAACTCCTTTTTATATTAATCCACTCTTTTAATTCCAACCAATTTAAATCAACTTAATTAACCCTGATTGCTATTGGGTAACCCAGGCCTACGAGGCTATTAGCTTAGCCCTAAAGAAGGTGAAATAAACTTCACAGCCTCGGTGTGAAATAAAGGTACTAATCAATTAACTCTTAAAATATACTTGATCAAAATTCTTAATATATTAATATTTAAACATTAACCTAAATCCCCCTTTTAAGCCTTAACAAACCCAGACTTTTAGACAACTTTAAATAATCACCCAATTTAGGACCTACCCTAGCCACACGACCTTTTACACACACTTTAGATGATTTTCTAGGACAACCAACTCTAGATCTAGGTTAGGTCGGTGTTTACTTTACTGCTGTGTGCCAGATTTTTCGTAGTTTTCACTGCATGTTGCGGATGAAATTCCTTTGCTATGTCTGCTTACTTTTCTGCACTCTGTGAATGGTTGATGTGTTTGGCGACTAGGTTACCCTTAGGTTATATACGATCTGGATGTTCACACAGTTTTCTGTAGGTGGCCACGCTCATGTAGGGCAATAAAAAGGGGGCTAAATTCATAGAAAATTCATAACTGTTATAAATTCTTTGCACAGGTGCTTCAGCTGCTAAAGCCCCCAAATAAAAGGAGCGTGGCCAGTGTGTTTACTTTTTTTTGCATACATATAACTGCTTTGGAATAAATTTTTATATATATTAACTTCTTAGGATAACCTTGCAGGAGAGTCTAGATTTTTTATTTGATATAAATGTAATTTGTATAAGTGTTAAGTGTTATGAAAGTTAATTTTGAGTTGGGATATATAGGTCTAAAGTTTGGATTCCAAAGAGGAAAGGAAGCCCCTTTGGGAAACATTCCTTCTCCATTTGGAATTCCAAATTTGGATCATACCTTTTCTATACCCAAAGAGGAAAGAGTGGCCTTCCCCTTTGAAGGGAAGTGCCCTCTCATCCATTTGGGTAGTTTACCACGAAGAATCCAAGGAGTTTGAAGAAAAGGAGTTCAAAGTAGAACATGATTGAAGACTTGAAGATTGAGAATATCCCACTCAAAACTACTTGCGTCATTACTAGGTTTAGAATCCGGGTTGTTGTCAGTGGTGCCCGGCCACTTTACTTTCTACAAAATCCTGGTTTGTAATAAGCAAGGCAACTTTGCCTATGGACATTTATTGATTAATTAAAATTTGATGTGATGAATTGATTGCCTTTAGGACTGCTTGCTTTTCTTAGTTTTTTGGCGATTGTGTGTCGCTTTTGTTTTTGCCTGGATACGTGAGACTCGTGAGGGTGTGAAAGTTTTTCTACTCAAAATCTTAAATGTATAAAAATTTTAGTGAGTGTAAATAACATAGAAAGATAACGAATCTAGGGAATTAGCCGGGGATCGACCCCGGGGTCGCATGCATATTTCTTCATTATTCTTTCCTTGCTTTAGAACCTTCCCCGCCTGCGGGTAGAGTCTGGATAGTCTGACCTATGAGGATGAGGTTTCGGACTTGGGAAAGTCCAGTCTTCCAAAAAAATTATTTTATAAGCCTGTTTTTAAAATTTCAAGCATATTTGATTTGAAAGTTGTCGACCAGCATGCATTGCATTAGATACAAATTAAAAGAGTCAAAATTTTAATTGCAACAGTTTTAGCATTTTAGCACCCAACATAAGTCGAAGGGGCCAATTAGGAAAATTTCTAGATGTCGGCCCCAACTCTCCAAAACTTTAAGTACAACGTCCCTACCACTCTTTTAGAAAAGACTGGACTCATCTCTTTTTAAATCGATTAGGTGGTTAGCTAGCTCCCCAATCCAGGCCGGGGTAAGTCCAGGCATTGTATTGCATTAGTTAGGTTCAGACGACAGTGGTCCAGTGTCCAAATTAGAATTAGGATCAGGGGCAGATTTCAGTTATAAGACCTCAAATTTTGGGAATATAATCTCAAATTTCTAATAAGTTGCTCAACTTCAATTAAAGTTTCCTTTCAATCCTAAAACATAAAGCCCAACACTTAGATTAAGTTGGGACACTTCCGGATGGTTCTGGAATCTCAAGGTGTCCCCTACCTCTCTTCCCTCGATTCTGTTAATAAATGTTCAATCTTGATCCATTCCCTTTTGATTTTCCAAAAATCCTATTCGTTTTTTATATCACTCCTAGTAGATCTAACAAAATTTCATTACTATTTTAATCAAGAGTTTTCGTAGGGGACTCTATCCCCCTTCGATGTAATTAACTACGAGGGCTTGCGCTCGTAGGAGATTTGGAACCACACGCACCTGATTTCAAAATTAATCTTTTTAAAATCTTCTTAGATTTCTTTGGGAAAAGTTAAAGAATGATCGTCGTTATTACATTAGAAGACTTATCATTGAAAAGTGTTATCTCCCTTTGGGGAGATACATCCTTCTTTGATAAGGCTTTGGATGTGAATTCGACGATCATACTTCTTGAATATCATAACTGGATATTTAGTTGAACTTTACCTTGTTCCCTCGGGGCCATACAAAGTTCTCCTTAGAATCTGGTCATGATATTCAAGATGAGTTTCATAATTCTAAGTCTGAACACAGTTATGAAATTTTATTTTCATCCTTCGGGGTGATATACTTTTTCTACTGAGTAGATTCGATTCTAGAATTAGAATTCAATCTAGATTTTAAAAATTCCCAAAGAAAACTAATATTTTTCAAAACCTGTTTTCAAAATTCCACCAACAACAAAAAAATGGCACACCCAGTGGGACAAATCTCTCTCTCCATCTTTAATAAGAATGAAATTTTGTTTCGTCGGTAGTCTTAACTACCTTCCTTCCATTGGTCCCTCAACCCATTTCTTCCTTGGGGGAGTGTGGCCAACATCTAAAGACAATTTAAAATATAAAAAGAGAGGCTCTACCTCCCAAAATTTGTTACATGCTAACTTAATCATCCTGATTTTGACCTTCTGCCCTGGGATTTCCTATGAGGCGACAGTGTCAAATCAGGTCCCTAGACATTCTTTTTAAAATTATGATTAACAAATGTCACATTCAATATATCATTTTTTTTTAAGATTGAAAGGAGTTTGAAAAATCTTTGATTTTAAGAAGTTTTGAAGTATTTTAGTCTTAACCCCTTTACTCCCCTTTAAATTTTAGGAATGAGGAGGGTTAGACTATTTACTTTACTTCGGGCAAGGGGAAACTCTGTCCGTTGTGTTTTGGATTTTGTAGAAAAAACCCTATCTTAAATCATTCAAAATTCAAATTCCTTTCAAAACATAGAAAACAGAATAATAACAATTTTCTCCAAGTTCCAAACCTTCATATGTTATCCCATACGACCATCTTATGGGCTAACATATGTTGACCTTTTGAGAAAACCCTTCTTTTGGCATGTATTTAGTCTTTTTATCTTCCTAACGTGTCTTGGGTGTTTTCTACCACTCAACATGTGTTGGAAGGTTGAGGCTATCCTACAAGCCTCAAGTTTCAAAATAACGAACTCTTTTCCACTTCTCTTGAAAGAAATCTAATTTCAATCCCCTCTTTAATTTTCAGAAAATTCAAATGGCCGGCCAATTGATTTTCTCTTTCGACCGAGAGTTAACTGTTAATGACCAAGGGAGCACTATCATCTTTGGAATGGGATTCAGTACCCTTGAGCTCTCTCTGGATGGACACCAGATTGTTAGTTTGGATGCTAGTAAGGAAGTTCCCCCAGTGGTTGAGTTGATTGTGGGATCTGCACCTACCTTGCCAGTAATTAGTGATGACCAGAAACAGTCTGAGCCAGTTGTTAAGCCTCCCACTGAAGTCAAATCTATTTTCGAGGAAGGATCTAGTTCTGGACTCAACTTTTCTACTAAGAATCAAAAGAAGAACTATTTGAGGAGACTTAGAAAGAAGATCTCTAAGGCAAAGAGAGTTGTACCTTTTAAGACTTTAGCTCAAGTAGAGCCTGAGGCTGATGAGGAGCTGCCTATTCCTGCTTCCTCTCCCCTTCTGAAAGGGAGCCACTTTTACCCCTTAGCTTCTGCTAAAGGGGAGGAGAGGATAGCTAGGATAGCCCATTCCAAAGGAAAAGCATCTGCAGAAAACAAGGGCTTTGAGAAACATAACTCATACATGTGCTGCATAATCTGGGCAAACAAAGGAGCAGTACATGAAACAGTTGAAGGGAGTGATCTCTCATCGCTTCCAAAAAGAAGTGTTAAAAGAAGAGGCATCTGAGGCAAAGAATCTGACTCCACAACCTGTTAGGAGAAATAAGAAGTATGTTAGACAGCCCGCCACTTCAGTACTAGTTGATGGATACCACTGGGCGCTACGCCCTCTTTCTTCCAAAATGGAGGGTATTGTGTTGACTGGGTCTGAGAGAGGCCACCATTCTGTTAGTAGACCCCCGGTACCCCCTTCCAAAGCTGTAAAGTTGGCCTCAGTAGTTATCAAACCTGAGGGGAGTGAAACTCTAAAACATTTGGATGTCAAGGGCAAGAGGCCCAAATCCCTGAGAAGAAGTTTGTCCCAAAAAGGACTAAGTTGGAGAATTTACCACCGCCTCCAAGAACCCCAAAGTTCATTCTCCAACTCCAACGAGTCATAGTTAAACCTCCTCCAGTCTTGATTGAGTCGATGGATGTTCAACCTATTTCTCCAGTTGTTGCAGTAGATAGCCTTCTTACAGCCAGTCCAGTTCCTGATTCAGTTATAATTCCCGCTGATGATCTGGTTGTTAGCAGCATAGATTTTTGTGTCATTCCTAGGCTTCCTACACAGAAGTCTGAGGACCTTACATTACCTGATGTAGGAGCTATTTCCCTACAAGCTCCTGCTTCACCTCCTGAGGTATGTGTCCCTTTCCTTGGAGAGAATGCCACTTTTCTGACTAACGATCTTGGGACAGTCGAGAAGGAAGGAATTGACCTAGATCTTGAGATAGAAGAAGAGCCGGTTACAAAGTCTGAACCAGATCCTAACCCAAAACTTACAGAAATCATTGCCCTCCTAGATTCTGAACAATTATTCGATATGGCTGAGTACAAAGGATACATGCCCCTCGATCCTAAGTCAATTGGGGATAGACCGGTCAAGGAGGTAGTTCAAGAAATAAGAAATATTTTGTTGAATAAAGAGGGAATGTCCTCTTTTGACCCAGACCTGGATGACCTCCTTGGAGAGGAAGATGATTATGTTGGTAGAGTTTCCATGGTCGAAACTAGAGGGTCCAACAAAGAGGCCGAACCTGGTAGGCGCCGGCTTGCTAGAAATGATGATCCACATGTTGCTGGGTCCAATTCAGATGAGTCCGTATGGGCTAAGGGTGAGGAGCATATTAAAGATTTGGAGAATCAGTTGACAACTATGATGTCACAAGTTAAAGAGATGCAAGAAAGATTTGACAAGTCAGAGCAAGATTCACTTAAGATTCAACAAACGGCTTGAGATATTGTAGAAAGGGTTAGAAAGACAGAATCTAGTCCAAAGCCTCCCGAGTCAACACCAGTGATCCCTCCTTGCCTACCAGAGGCATCTCCAGCAGTACCTACAGTTCCCCCTGTTCTTCCAACTCTACCTAAGAAGGATATTAAGCAACTGATTGAGAACCAGGTAAGGGAGGCCTTAGCCTTTTCGCAAGGAACCATATCTATTCCAAAGGTTAGACCCTACCCCAAAGAATATGATTCAATTCCTTACCCAAAAGGCTTTGTGCCACCAACTTCTAAAATTTTCACTGGAATTGAAAACCCGAGACAGCATCTGGCCCACTTCAGAGCAAGTTGTTGCAATGCGGGAGGGTTGGATGCTCTACTATTTCGCCAATTTATTAGTAGTCTATCCGGCATTGCTTTTGAGTGGTACGCCGATCTGCCCAATGGTTCAGTAAAAACCTTTAGCGGTCTAGAAAACCTTTTTCTTAAAAGATTTTATGGAGCGCAACAACGAACTACCGTAGGCGATCTTGTTGTTGAGAAACAAAAGCCGGGAGAGTCTCTGGTTGAGTACATCTTGAGGTGGAGAAACCTCTCGATGAAGTGTGAACCCCAGTTGCAAGAGCAACATGCGGTGGAGATCCTCCTTAAGAATATCCACGGCCATGTTGTTTTTGTCCTGAAGGGTTTCATCTTTAAAACTTTTGAAAAACTTCTTAATAAGGCTAGCAATTTACAGGAAGAGGCTCATAAGATGCCATTCCTATGAGAGCAGTCTGAAGACAAAAAAGGTCTTAGATTGGTTAAGACTTTTGAGAAAAAGGCAGTAGCGTCGGCAGTCGACAAGGGAAAAAGGCCAATGGCTAGTCAGCCTAGTGTTCCTCCACCACCGCCACTACAGCGAGCTCAGAGACAGCCCTTTAGGGTCACTCCTCAGTACACCGGAGACCCTAACTTTGTCCCTTTTAGAGAGAGATTAGCAAAACCATATCCATTTAAGAGAGAATCAGTTAAAAGGATTTTCAAGAGTTTGTTAAAGAAACAAGATTTTCAGCTGCCAGAGGCCATGAGGCTTGAAGATGAAAGTAAGGAAGATGATCCCAAGTATTGTCCATACCACCAGATGCTTAATCACCCTCTTGAAGACTGTGTTGTGTTCAAAGATTGGCTTGAGAGGAACTACAGCCAAGGTAACATCATAATTCCTAAGAAATACTTGGTCGATCCAGAGAAAGTTTCCATTAAAACCATTTCAGGTAACCCTATTAACTCTCCTTATTTTGTTGAAGATGGTTGGGACATTGCTTTGTCCCGGGCACTTAAAAAGATGATTAACAAGTCTTTTCGTCTTTCTCAACAGCTGACTACGATAGCCCAGGCCCCGATGTGGAAGGTTGACCTAGACGCATCGTAGGAGGATGTTGAGCCACTTTCCTCTCCAGTAGTCACATGAACTACTGTCAAATATTTAAAAGAAAAGAAAGTTGATTTTGTAGAGAGGAAGTGTGTAGATGAGAGAAGTATTAGGATGGCGGATGGGGGTGTTAAAACCCTCTCCCCTCTTTTGTTATCTGACTTTTACTTTGCCCCATGAAAGAAGAAGGGTCAGAAGATGAATAAAAAACATCCTTCTGCTTCTGTCTTGATGATTAACCATGAAAATGAAATGCAAGTTGATGACTCTCTTATTTTAAATCAAAGTTCTGGTGAAGAAAGTCTTAATATCAAAGAAATTGACCTTCCCGAATCAGCTATTCAAGAAGATGTCGAATGTGAAGCTTTATCAGAAAGTGATTTCCCTCAAATCAATTTTCAAGGAAATTCTATATTGATAGAACTTTCAGATTCTGACTCGCTTTCAGGAAATGATGATCCAACGCCTAGGGTGTGCGTAGACACTGCCCTAGTTTTCCCTCCCGAAGATATCGAGCAGGTGCAACTCCACGGCGGTAAAGTCTTACCCCATAGGCTTCCCCCTCAGGAGAAAGGCAAGCAAATTCCCTTTGAAGATTTAAATCCAAATTCCCCTTAGCAATCAGAATTTCCTTTAATTCCTCCGGGTTTTGAGTCCGTCGTTCCTAAGGTTGATTACAATGTTTTGGCCCACCTTAGGAAGTTGCTAGCAAAATTAAGTATTTATGACGCCCTCCTTCTCTCCAAAGAAATGAGGGAGTCTTTAATTAAAGCGCTTCTCGACCCTGAAATTTGCTTAACCCAGTTGGCTGCAACTTCAAAAGGTGAGGCATTCTACTTCAAAGAGGTTCCTGGAGTTACCTTTTCAGATGAAGATCTACTCTTGAGAATTGCTGACCATAATCATCCCCTTTACATTACTGTAGATGTGGGAAATTTTAAGTTATCAAGAGTCCTCATTGATCCAGGAGCATCGGTCAACATAATGAACATAAAAACCCTCGTATACCTCATAGTTGATACTAGCAAGCTCTCAACCGATAGGTTGGTGCTTCGTGGGTTCAATGAAAAGGGCAAGAGGGCTTTAGGTTCAATCACTTTGCTCTTACAAATAGGAGGCTTGAAAACTGAAGCTAAGTTTCATATAATTGATTCAGCGATGTATTTTAAAGCCCTTTTAGGTAGACCTTGGATTCATGAATATAGAATGGTTCCATCTATCCTTCACCAATCCATCAAGTACCAACGAGATTGCATTGAACACGTGATTAAGGGTGATCTGCATCCATTTTCGATTCAAGAAATTGGGATCTACAAAGATGCTACATATTTTATTCCAAAAGGGTCCTCATCCCGCTCTAAGTTAAAGATCAAAATTGAGGAGAAATTGGTTGGACAAAAGTCCAATCAAGAGATAGAAAAAGAAAAATTTGTTGATCAAGAAATGATTCAATTAAGTAGTGAAGACGACTCTGACATCGTTGCCCTTAGGCCTCCAAACACATTACCTCAAAGAGGTGGGAGGATGGCCTTAAGGACACGAGGTCGAGGCCATGTTTCATCAGGGAGGAGAACAACACCTGTTTATATTGATTTGGAATAATATTCTGACGTTGAGTCCAAGGACCAAGGTGTTGCCTTCTCCCTCGATTACAAAAATGGAAATGCTTCTCCAAAATTTGATCTCACCTTAGATAAGGACAGTGACATTGAGGAAGATATTGTAAAGGTGAAAAGTGACGAGCCTGAATTGACAATATATGAAAAGCTCAGTAGAAGGATTGAGGCCCTTTCTCTGACCCCACTGTTAGCTGGCAGGATTGCTGGGTTAGAAGTTAAAGTGGCCCCCAACTTGAACGGCAAAGTAAAGAAAGTCCAGAAATTCTTTCCTGGCTCCTCCTCCGTAAGGGATGAAAGTGATGTAACCCTTGAGGATGTAGATTTTAATGAATTAATGGAATTACCTTTCGACTACTTCCCTGTTTGTGTGAAAAACACTTTCTGTAAAGGTCCTGTACCATACCGATGGAATAAGGGTCAGGCCAGATACCACAAAAATATTTGGCAAGAAAAAATTAAGAATAATCCTACAAGTGGTATCGGCTTTCGAACTATTAGTTCATTTGATGACGATGAGTATTGCCTAATGATAACTTACCATCTTGAATCGCCAAATTTCCCTACAGATCCTTCCTGTGCTCTTGATAGGCTCTATTTGGAGACTTTAGATGATCCCTATGACCTTCAAGTTCAGGATGCACCCCCTGAATTATAAGAAGAAATTAAATCGACAGTCGATGAGTTAAAAGAAATTAACCTGGGAACCGATGATGACCCCCGTCCAATCTTTATAAGTGCTCTACTGAGCGAGGGTGAAACCAAATATTTGATTCAACTGTTGTCTGAGTTTAGGGATTGCTTTGCCTAGACATATGATGAAATGTCAGGTTTACATGCTGAGGTAGCGGTTCATAAACTTGGAGTTCGGCACGATGCCATTCCTGTCAAACAAGCTCATCGACGCATGCACTTGGAAATTGAGCAACAAGTCATTTCTGAAGTTAAGAAATTAGCCGAAGCTGGGTTTACTCGAGAGGAACAATACCCCTCTTGGGTGGCCAGTCTTGTGCCGGTCGGAAAAAAAAATGGTCAAATTTGGATTTGCGTCGATTATAGGGATCTGAATAAGGCATGTCCTAAGGACGAGTTCCCTCTACCAATACCAGAACTCATTGTGGACTTTGCCTCCTCACATGCCATTTTCTCATTCATGGATGGTTCATCGGGTTATAACAAAATCAAGATAGCCCCAGAAGATGAGAGAAATATTGCATTCAAAACCCATATTGGAATCTTTTGTTACAAGGTGATGCCATTTGGCTTAAAGAATGTCGGGGCAACCTACCAGCGGGCCATGACCCGTATCTTTGACGACTTAATTCATAATCAAGTTGACTGCTATATTGACGATTTAGTTGTCAAGAGCAAGGTCAAAAAGGCTCACCTGTATGACTTAAGAGTTGTATTTGAGCGGTTGCGCCACTACGATTTGAAAATGAACCCCTTGAAGTGTGCCTTTGGCGTCACCTCAGGGAAATTCTTAAGATTCGTAGTGAGGCATCGCAGAATTGAGATTGACCCTGCTAAAATTGAAGCCATCTTAGATATTCCATCTCCTAAGAGCCTTACCCAGTTAAGGTCTCTACAAGGTAGATTAGCATATATAAGGAGGTTTATTTCTAATCTTTCTGGGAGATGTCAACCCTTTTCTGTCCTGGCGAAAAAAGATACTAAATTTGTATGGGATGAGAAGTGCCAAAATGATTTCGATAACATTAAACAATACCTTTCTAACCCACCAGTTTTAGTAGCCCCAATTCCAAGAAAGCCGTTAATTCTCTACACTGCAGTCTTAGATGAGTCTTTAGGTGCCCTGTTGGCTCAAGTCAATGACGAAAGAAAGGAGAATGCTCTCTATTTTCTTAGTCGAAGACTTATTCCTACAGAAATTCGATACCCTTCAATAGAGAAGCCTTGTCATGCTTTAGTTTTTGCAGCCCAGAAACAGAGGTACTACATGCTCTCCCACTCAGTCAGTTTGATTTCAAGAGTTAATCCTTTGCAATATCTTATGACCCGACCTACGTTGTCAGGATGTTTAGCCCGTTGGTCTATGATATTACTGTAATTTGAGATTACTTTTACTCCTCTTCATGCTGTGAAAGGACAAGCCATTGCCGACTTTCTGGCAGCACACCCGTTGCCGACAGACTCTCCTCTGAACGATGATTTATCCGACGAACAAATCCTGAGTTTGAGGGAATCTGACGAGGCCGTCTGGGAATTATATTTTTATGAAGCAGCATCCTCCCGTAGTAATGCGACCCAACAATCTATAATTCTTGAAAAGGCTGGAGTCGGCCTAATTTTTATAACACCAGAAAAAGGAATGATGCATTTTTCCTACCATTTATCAGAGCCCTGCATAAATAATGAAGCTGAATACGAAGCTCTGATAACCGGTTTGGAACTTGCAATTCTAATGGAAATTAAAGAGATTAAGATCTTTGGAGATTCTCAATTGGTGATTAACCAAGTGGCCGAAACCTATAAAGTCTTGAATCCTAATCTCCTAAGATACCACCAGTACTCACATCACTTATTGGAACAAATTCCTACCGCTACTTTGTATAGGGTTCCCCGTGGAAGTAACTCCGCAGCGGATGCCTTAGCAAAACTTGCAAAGGAATTTGCATGTCCTGAGGCGGATTACATCCCTATAGAAATTCAGGGTCAAAAAGCCCTCTCTCTTATAGATTTGGAACACATCAGTAAGACTCCCCTTCAGATCCTTTCTGCCTCTTCGACAACCGATGAAGAAGGCGATTGGAGGAGACCCTTAATCGACTACCTTAAAGAAGGGAAGCTTCCCAAGGATAAATCACTCTCCAACCAGATTAAGAAACGTGCCCTATCCTATGCACTAGTCAATAATTTATTATACCGTCGGTCCTTCGATCACATATGGCTACGCTATTTAGACCAGCGAGAAGCCCTGAAGATTATTAATGAATTTCATTCAGTACTATGCGGTGCAAAAATGAAATTGAAAATTAAAAGACTTTGATACTACTAGCCTACAATGATTGACGATTATATGAGTACTGCAAAGCACTGTCATCAATGTCAGGTCCATGGTGTTGTTTTACATCAGCCGCCTAATGTGTTACACCCTACGATAGCCTCGTGGCCCTTCGAGAGTTGGGACACAAATATCATTGGGCCGATTGACCCTCCCTCCGTGAGAGGTCATCGTTTCATATTAGCAGTGACTGATTACTTTTCAAAGTGGGAGGAAGTAATTCCCCTACGCAACGTAACATCACATCATGTCTTAAAATTCTTTCGTGACCATATTGTATATCAATTCGGCGTACCCCGTAGAATCATATCCGATAATGGGTCCGCATTCAAGTCTACAAAAATCAATAGTTTTGTGAGACGCTATAATATTGATTAGAGGTACTCGATGATCTATTACCCTCAGGCAAATGGATTAGCCGAGGCCTTCAACAAAACCTTAGTGCAAATTGTTAAAAAGACCCTTGATGATAACAAACGATAGTGGGATGAGCGGTTGGTGGAAGCTCTGTGGGCTTATCGTACCACTTATAGAACCCTGACCAAATCCACCCCGTTTGCACTAGTGTATGGATCTGAGGCCGTTCTACCCCTGGAAATACAAATCCCTTCGCTCAGGATTGCAGTTCAAAATCAGATTACAAATGAACAAAATGCAAAACTGCGGTTAGAAGAACTCGAAGGTCTTGAAGAGCGACGTCTCCAAGCTCAACAAATTTAGAGTTTTATAAATCCCGTATGGTTCAAGTCCATGATAAGCTAGTGCGACCTAGGACCTTCCAAGAGGGAGACTTGGTGTTGGTCCTTCGGAGGCATATCTTAGCCCATCGAAAGTTGGGAGGCAAATTTGAACCCACTTGGGAAGGACCCTTCGTCATAGAGACTGTCTACGAAGGAGGCTCGTATCAGTTAGTAGATTGTAAAGAAAATCACCCAATGCTACCTGTCAATGGGCATTTCCTTAATAAATACTATGCTTGATGTAGCTCGTTTTGTCAATTAATGAAATTTTCATTCTTAATTCGCAACCCGGTTCTTTCCTTTTTAAATTCTTTTTCTTTTTAACGCTCTTCGCCTTCGCCTTAGGGCAGGACCGTCCCCTCCCTTAGGATCGCACGTGCTAGTGGTGGAGTACGCCCTCCGTGGCACCACCCTGGAATTTGACTTGGGGATTTGTGATGGAGTACGCCCTTCGTGGCACCATCCTAGTTTGCTAGTTTCGGTCTGCTTTGTGGAGCAAGTTTCCTCCCCACATGACCATCCCAGTTAATTTGCCTATTTGGAGTAAGTCTTCTATAAGCATCCTATAGGCCTAAGGTTGGGTGATGCCCTTCCTTAGACCCAAGGCTAGGTATTCCCTACCTTGGTTTCCAGTTGATCCGTCTACTAGGAGTAAGTCTTCTATCAGCATCCTATAGACCTAAGGTCAGGTGATGCCCTTCCTTAGACCCAAGGCTAGGTATTCCCTACTTTGGTTTCCAGTTAACCCGCCTATTTGGAGTAAGTCTTCTATCAGCATCCTATAGGCCTAAGGTTGGGTGATGCCCTTCCTTAGACCCAAGGCTAGGTATTCCCTTCCTTGGTTTCCAGTTGATCCGTATACTTGGAGTAAGTCTTCTATCAGCATCCTGTAGACCTAAGGTTGGGTGATGCCCTTCCTTAGACCTAAAGTTAGGTATTCCCTACTTTGGTTTCCAATTAACCCGCCTATTTTGAGTAAGTCTTCTACAAGCATCCTATAGGCCTAAGGTTGGGTGGTGCCCTTCCTTAGACCCAAGGCTAGGTATTCCCTATCTTTGTTTCCAGTTGATCCGTTTACAAACAGTAAGTCTTCTATCAGCATCCTATAGACCTAAGGTTGGGTGATGCCCTTCTTTAGACCCAAAGTTAGGTATTCCCTACTTTGGTTTCCAGTTAACCCGCCTATTTGGAGTAAGTCTTCTATCAGCATCCTATAGGCCTAAGGTTGGGTGATGCCCTTCCTTAGACCTAAGGCTAGGTATTCCCTACCTTGGTTTCCAGTTAATCCATCTACTAGGATTAAGTCTTCTATCAGCATCCTGTAGACCTAAGGTTGGGTTATGCGCTTCCTTAGACCCAAAGTTAGGTATTCCCTACTTTGGTTTCCAGTTAATTTGCCTATTTGGAGTAAGTCTTCTATCAGCATCCTATAGGCCTAAGGTTGGGTGATGCCCTTCCTTAGACCTAAGGCTAGGTATTCCCTACCTTGGTTTCCAGTTCCTTAGACCCAAGGCTAGGTATTCCCTACCTTGGTTTCCAGTTGATCCGTCTACTAAGAGTAAGTCTTCTATCAACATCCTGTAGACCTAAGGTTGGGTGATGCCCTTCCTTAGACCCAAAGTTAGGTATTCCCTACTTTGGTTTTCAGTTAATTTGCCTATTTGGAGTTAGTCTTCTATCAGCAACCTATAGGCCTAAGTTTGGGTGATGCCCTTCCTTAGGCCCAAGGCTAGGTATTCCCTACCTTGGTTTCCAGTTGATCCATCTACTAGGAGTAAGTCTTCTATCAGTATCCTGTAGACCTAAGGTTTGGTGATGCCCTTCTTTAGACCCAAAGTTAGGTATTCCCTACTTTGGTTTCCAGTTAACCCGCCTATTTGGTGTAAGTCTTCTATCAGCATCCTATAGGCCTAAGGTTGGGTGATGCGCTTCCTTAGACCCAAGGCTAGGTATTCCCTACCTTGGTTTCCAGTTGATCCGTCTACTAGGAGTAAGTCTTCTATCAGCATCCTGTAGACCTAAGGTTGGGTGATGCCCTACCTTAGACCCAAAGTTAGGTATTCCCTACATTGGTTTCCAGTTAACCCGCAAATTTGGAGTAAGTCTTCTATCAGCATTCTATAGGCCTAAGGTTGGGTGATGCTCTTCCTTAGACCCAAGGCTAGGTATTCCCTACTTTGGTTTCCAGTTGATCAGCCTACTAGGAGTAAGTCTTCTATCAGCATCCTGTAGACCTAAGGTTGGGTGATGCCCTTCCTTAGACCCAAAGTTAGGTATTCCCTACTTTGGTTTCTAGTTAATCCGCCTATTTGGAGTAAGTCTTCTATCAGCATCCTATAAACCTAAGGTTGGGTGATGCCCTTCTTTAGACCCAAGGTTAGGTATTCCCTACCTTGGTTTCTCCAGTTCTCTTGTCTAATAGGTGTAAGTCTTTTATTAACATCCTATAGACTTAAGGTTGGGTGATGCCCCCCCTTACACTCTTAAGATTCTACTTCTGTTCGGTCAACGCCAATGTGTGCAGCAGAAGTTCTTTCTACCACACACATTGGGAGTTCATTTGTTGACCTCATTTTTGTATGAGGTCACTAAGGCCCTTCCAAACTCCAGATCAATCCTAGATCCTACGATCCACTCTAGACTTTAAGATTCTTTCCTAGAGCCAGACCTTAGGGCCTACTCTAGAGCTTAAGATTCTTTCCTAGAGCCAGACCTTAGGGCCTACTCTAGAGCTTAAGATTCTTTTCTACATCCAAGACCTTAGGGCCTACTTTAGAGCTTAAGATTCTTCTATATCCCAAATTCTAGAGCCCCTCTAGATCCTAGATCTTAGAATTCCTCTAGATCCTAGGATCAACTCCAACCTCAAATCAATCCCTACCTTTGATCAACTCAAACCTCAAATCAATCCCTACATTTGATCAACTCCAACTTCAAATTAACCCCTATCCTTGATCAATTCAAATTTCAAACCTCATTCATTTCAAATCCAAATTAATTCAAGCTTCAAACACACCCAAACTTTGACCCAATCAACTTGAGAATCCAAACTTCAATCTAGACTTTGATCCTACCTTTGATCTAGCTTTGACCCTATCCATTCATTAACAACCACCACATGACTATAAATGATTTGGATACTTCAATATTAATCATTCAAACTTAAAATCCATTCCAAATCCAGAAATCCAGACTCAAATCCAAAGTCTTAAGGTCCTATCCTAAAGACCTTTTTCAAGGATTTTTCAAACATTTCAAAACCCAGTCAAATGACCTCTGATTCAGGGTCTATCACTTACAAAGTAATAAGACATGTCTCTGAAGGTTACCCTTCAATTTTGAGCTCATTATGAGATCTCTATCTTTTGAATCAAAATTAAAATCCAAAGACTGTAAAACCTTCAAATATTTACAATCTATGCCATTGGACCTAACACCTTGAAGATTTTGATCTTGGAGCCCTCATCAAAGCCTCCAATCACTTCCAGACCCTTGATTGTAACCCATTGAGCAGTAAACTGCATTTTTCTGACCCATTTTTTACCCTAGTTGACCAATGGGTCAAAATTGACCAAAATACCCCTATAAGATTTCAAATGCCCATTTTAGCTCAAATCAACTCCAAATTCTTTGAAACCACTTTCAACTAGTTTCAAATATCAAACCCAACTTGTTGAGTCCAAACCTAGACCTTGGGTCAACCTGGTTGACCAAGTCAACCAAGTTTAACCCATTAACCTATACACCCCTTCTTTTTCAAATCTTTAAATCAAGTCTATTCCAAGTCCTTTTGAATGTAAAGGATAACCCCTTGGGTACCCAAGAGACCTCTCTTGGAAGCCCAAGCCTTGGGCTCACTTGGGTCAGCCATATAGCTTGACCCAAGTGACCAAAGAGAGGTCTCCCTCGAGCCATCTCTTAACCTTAATCAAATTGAATCCAAATCAAGGTGTCATTGGGTTCCCATTGACCCAATGCACCTTCCTTGACTAGCCCAACCCTTGGGCTAACTTGGGTCAAGAGTTAGGCTAACCCAAAGTGCCCAAGATCACTTGGGATTGAGCCAATTCTTAACCTAAGCCCAATTGAACTTGATCAACACCTCCCGTAGGTTGCCCTAGGTCCAGCACACCTCCTCCAGCCAGCCCATGCTCTGGGCTAACCTGGGTCAGGTATCAGGCTAACCCAAAGTAGCCAAAAACACATGGACCCGAGCCATCTTCCAACTCAGATCAAATTGGACCCAAATGACACTTGCATTGGGTCCACCAGACCCAGACCCACTTCCCACCTCAAGCCCAAGGTCTGGCCTGACCTGGGTTGAGCCCAAATTGACCAGAACCGAGCAGATTTGGATCAACCCGAGCCATCTTTTAACCCAAACTAAATTTGATCCAATTCCCACTTGCATTGGGTGCTCCAGACTCAGACCTATCTCCCATACCAAACCCAGGGTCTGACCTGACCTTGATCGAGCTCAATTTGACTCGAACCGAGCAGGTTTGAGTCCAAACCAATCACCAACTCAATCCAAGCATTCTCAGGCCAATTTGACTCCACCCTCGACTCCAGCATGTCCCTATTGGCCTCCCCCAGTCAACCCGACCCAAACCATGGCCGGCGGCGGTCGGAACCAATGGAAAATGAGTTCCGGTGGTCCCCCCAGACAACCACTAAATCAAAGCTGCTGCCCACCGGTTTGATCCCCATGACCTCCCTAGGACGTCGCCATCTTCCACCTGGCAACAATCCAAGCCCCCTCCAGCTCAATCTTTGTCGTCCAAGCCCGTGAGAGGTGGCTGAATAGGCTCGATCTCCCCAGACTGCAAGAAGCATTCTGAATCGCTCAAAATAATTTCCCAGAGCTCCTTCGACCTCCCATGCTCTCCCTTCGAGCTCCCAGATCGATCTCTTCACCCGTTCGAGCGAGCGCCCGTGAAATCTTCCTGCATCCCGCTCGAAGTTGCACCTCCGGCCGTCCTCCGGTCCCGACGTCTGAAGGAGATCAGTTCGCCATTGTCCCCTAAAGCTTTCGGATAGAGAAGCTCATTCATTAAGACTTTCTCCGTGGTAATCTCTTTATCCCGAGCTCCCTAACTAGGTAGTCTAGTCAAGTGTGAAGGAAACCTTCACCCCAACGGATTTCTACCGTTGGATTGAAGGTTTCCACTATCCTGATCCTCCCTGTGAAATTTCATCGGAGTTCACCGGCGGGATCACCCGGATCACGCCGGAGAAGCCTTACGGTCTCGGATACGTGCGGGAGGTTGAAGACGCAATCTCAGCCGTTGATTTCGATCAACGGCTCGGATTTGATCCCACGGTATCGGAGCGCGTTTAATCCCAGCCATCCGATCTTCCATCCGACGGCTGTGGTTAATCGGACTGTTAACAGTTAGCGCCAATGATTGCCAAGCCAATCGGCATGCGGAGCGTGTAAAGGGGCGCTGACTGTGTAATGGCCGAATTAATAATTTCAGAAATTCAAGGGAACTTCAAAAAATCATAACTCCCTCTACACTTGTCCAAATTAGGTGTTCTTAAACTCATTGGAAAGGTCTCAGGGAGATATACAATAGCCCCATGGTTCCAGGCCCTGGTTAGGTCAATGTTAGGTTTAATTTTGGTTTGAGCATTTTATCAATTTCTTTAATTACTCTTTAAATACAATTCCACCAAGCCTGAAATTTTGGGAGATTAAAATTGAACATGTATTTGACATGTCCAAATTTTATCTCCCCATTTTAAGATGTTCAAGGGTATTTTCCCCAAATTTTGAGTTTAAGGGTCATGGTTTGACCCTTATATTCAAAATGGGGTATAGACCTATCCAATGGGATTTAGGGTGTGATTTTTTGTGTGATAATGATGTGTAGGATAAGGAGTGTAGAGCCACTCATTTTGCCCCAATCCTAGCTTAGGATAGATCCCTATAATGATTTGAAGGTGACATAGAGCTCACCTTGGGTGGTTTAGATAACCACCTTAGAGTATTCCATTTGATATCAAATTTGGTCGGTTTAGTCCATATGGTCAGGTGATCCTATGGTCCAAATTCCATCTAATTTTGAGTTCATTTGGTTCCCCAAGTAGGAGCCTAAAAAATCCTTCTTAGAAATGGCCTATTAACCCTAATCAATTGATAATGAACTGTCTTTAACTCATAAAATCTATTAAAATTTGTATAATTGTCCCTAAATAATCTCATAATCAATGAGAATTCCTCTTAAATTGACTTCTATATTTGTCTTAATTTAGTCCTTAGGTAGAATCAAAGGTTAACCAGCTTTATTAATTCAAAAAAAAAAACATTAAAAATCCCAAAAGGGGCTTTAAACACTTGATGATCTGTCCTTAGGTCATTTATGATCTTTGGAACTGATCCCAAGGAGTTTGGGACTCATTTGGGTTCAAATCCTTAAGCAGCCCCTTTAGTTATAATAATTTGGAAATCCCTATGAATGCATAAAACTTCTAAAATTCACTACTAATAATAGAAAAATTTAAACTAATCAAACTCAATGGCTAATGACTTCAATTAGAATCTTGTGTCCTCTAAAAATATTAAACCTCCATAATTTGGTCAAAATCAAGGAGTCAACATTTTTTGTGAACTCTAGGTCAAAATCGGGTTAAAACTTCTAAAAATAATAACTTTTCATAGAAAACTCCAAATTGAATGTACCACCTATCTAACAACTCATAATTAGGTCTAGTATTTATTAAAAATCTGAAACCCTTAATATTAACTCTAGTTTTAAAAATCAAAATTTGACCCCTTAGTTAACATATCCGGATAATCCTCTAAAATCTATCAACTCCCCTAAATTCCAGAATTTTTCTAATAGGATAATAAAATTCTCAACCAACCCATTAAAATCAGTAACCAACTCCTTTTTATATTAATCCACTCTTTTAATTCCAACCAATTTAAATCAACTTAATTAACCCTGATTGCTTCTAGGTAACCCAGGCCTACGAGGCTATTAACTTAGCCCTAAGTAAGGTGAAATAAACTTCACGGCCTTGGTGTGAAACAAAGGTAGTAATCAATTAACTCTTAAAATATACTTGATCAAAATTCTTAATATATTAATATTTAAACATTATCCTAAATCCCCCTTTGCAGCCTTAACAAACCCAGACTTTTAGACAACTTTAACTAATCACCCAATTTAGGACCTACCCCAGCCACACGACCTTTTACACACACTTTAGATGATTTGCTAGGACAACTAACTCTAGATCTAGGTTAGGCTGGTGTTTACTTTACTGATGTGTGCCAGATTTTTTGTAGTTTTCACTGTATGTTGTGGATGAAATTGCTTTGCTGTGTCTGCTTACTTTTCTGCACTCTGTGGATGGTTGATGTGTTTGGCGACTAGGTTACCCTTAGGTTAGGTACGATCTGGATGTTTACACAATTTTCTGCAGGTGGCCACGCTCATGCAGGGCAATAAAAAAGGGGCTAAATTCATAGAAAAATTCATAACTGTTATAAATTCTTTGCACAGGTGCTTTAGCTGCTAAAGCCCCCAAATAAAAAGAGCGTGGCCAGTGTGTTTACGTTTTTCTGCATACATATAACTGCTTGGGAATAACTTTTTATATATATTAACTGCTTAGGATAACCTTGCAGGAGAGTCTAGATTTTTGATTTGATATAAATGTAATCTGTATAAGTGTTATGTGTTGTGAAAGTTAATTTTGAGTTGGGATATATAAGTTCAAAGTTTGGATTCCAAAGAGGAAAGGATGCCCCTTTGGGAAACATTTCTTATCCATTTGGAAATCCTAATTTGGATCATACCTTTTCTATACCCAAAGAGGAAAGAGTGTCCTTCCCCTTTGAAGGGAAGTGCCCTCTTATCCATTAGGGTAGTTTACCACGAAGAATCCAAGGAGTTTGAAGAAAAGGAGTTCAAAGAAGAACAAGATTGAAGACTTGAAGATTGAGAATATCCCACTCAAAACTACTTGCGTCATTACTAGGTTTAGAATCCGGGTTATTGTCAGTGGTGCCCGGCCACTTTACTTTCTACAAAATCCTGGTTTGTAATAAGCAAGGCAATTTTGCCTATGGACATTTATTGATTAATTAATATTTGATGTGATGAATTGATTGCCTTTAGGACTGCTTGATTTTCTTAGTTTTTTGGCGATTGTGTGCCGCTTTTGTTTTTGCCTGGATACGTGAGACTCGTGAGGGTGTGAATGTTTTTCTACTCAAAATCTTAAATGTCTAAAAATTTTAGTGAGTCTAAATAACATAGAAAGATAACGAATCTAGGGAATTAGCCGGGGATCGACCCCGGGGTCGCATGCATATTTATGCATTATTCTTTCCTTGCTTTAGACCCTTCCCCGCCTGCAGGTAGAGTCCGAATAGTCTGACCTATAAGGACGAGGTGCCAGACCTGGTGAAGTCCAGTCTTCTAAAAAATTATTTTATAAGCCTATTTTTAAAATTTCAAGCATATTTGATTTGGAAGTTGTCGACCAGCATGCATTGCATTAGATATAAATTAAAAGAGTCAAAATTTTAATTGCATCAGTTTTAGCATTTTAGCACCCAACATAAGTCGAAGGGGCCAATTAGGAAAATTTCTAGATGTCGGCCCCAACTCTCCAAAACTTTCAGTACAACGTCCCTACCACTCTTTCATAAAAGACTGGACTCATTTCTTTTTAAATCGATTAGGTGGTTAGCTGTCTACCCAATCCAGGCCGGGGTAAGTCCAGACATTGCATTGCATTAGTTAGGTTCTGACGACTGTGGTCCAGTGTCCAAATTAGACCTAGGATCCGAGGCAGATTTCGGTTATAAGACCCCAAATTTTGGGAATATAATCCCAAATTTCTAATAAGATGCTCAACTTCAATTAAAGTTTCCTTTCAATCCAAAAACATAAAGCCCAACACTTAGATTAAGTTGGGACACTTTCGGATGGTTCTGGAATCTCAAGGTGTCCCCTACATCTCTTCCCTCGATTCTGTTAATAAATATTCAATCTTGATCCATTCCCTTTTGATTTTCCAAAAATCCTATTCATTTTTTATATCACTCCTAGAAAATCTAATAAAATTTCATTACTATTTTAATCGAGAGTTTTCGTAGGGGACTATCCCCCTTCGATGTAATTAACTACGAGAGCTTACACTCGTAGGAGATTTGGAACCACACGCACCTGATTTCAAAATTAATCTTTTTAAAATCTTCTTAGATTTCTTTGGGAAAAGTTAAAGAATGATCGTCGTTATTACATTAGAAGAATTATCATTGAAATCTAAAGTCTTGAACACCGTATCATAATTTGTAATTTTGACTTAGTGGACATTTTTTCGTTGCATATGCCAATCTTTCTATGTTGACTAATATTTCAGGTACATCATGCACCGTTCTTTGAAGATTCAAGGCTCAAGATTGCATAGAATTGGTCGTATTTAAATGAGTCTGTAATTTTCATTTATTGAGTCAAGTCTTGTAATGATGTATGTTAGTTTGTTGATCATGCACACAAATAGAGGGAGCAAAAAATGATTATAAATATTTTAACTTTTCTGTTCATCGTACTGTACGAATTTATTTCGTACTGTACGATCTGGTGTAACAGAAATAAATTAAAATATTTTATTTTTCCTGGAAAAATTATTTTTGAATATAACTAATCGTACTGTACGATCACCACATCGTACTGTACGATCTGTTATAATTAGAAAGCCCGCCGTCCATTAAATTAGGCAAAAATTTGAATTTGAAAGGTTGTATAATCGTACTGTACGATCATAATCGTACTGTACGATGTTTAAAATATTGCCTAAGTTAATCCTGAGATTATTCAATCAAAACGGCTGAAATTTGTCATTTGGATCGTACTGGACGAACTGGATCGTACTGTACGAACTGGATCGTACTGTACGAACTGGATCGTACAGCACATCGTACAGGACATCGTACAGTACTAACAGGTCAATTTCTGCACATCGTATTGGACGATCTTGCGATCGTACAGTACGATATTTGACGCCCAAATTGAGTATTTTTAGGGTTTTTTGAGCCCTCTATTTAAGCACTCTCATAAGACTTTGTAAGAGTCTTTTGGCAGCCACTGTGTCTTTGTTCTTTTGGAGAAAACTTGAAGAGAGGACTTGAAAGGGAGAGAGGAAAGGGTGAAGTTTGAGAGAGGGAGAAGATCCTTGGAGGGGGTTTCAAGGGAGTGTGAAGGAGATCACACGGTTGCTCCGGCGAGCTTGCACCTCAGTACCATCGGATTCAAGGTTCGTCTTGAAGGAAGTTTTGGGAAGAAGAAGATCTCATTGGTGTCAAAGGACCCGGCTCCTCCGCCGCACCGGGGAAGGTGGAAGTGATTGTGTAAGGGCTTCTCCGCCTAGCTGTGGGAGCTAAAGGAGAATCACTAAAGGTTTAGTGTAATACTCGGAGGGTGCCTCCGGGGAGTGGACGTAGGTCATGGTTTGACCGAACCACTATAAAAATCTTGGTGTGTTCTTTCCTTTATTTTTCTGCACTTTAGTTTTGCATTTATTTTTATTGTGGTTAATTGCGTGGATGAATTTGATTATATATCTTTTTATTGTGAATGAAATTCGCTTCCGCATAAAGTCATAAAAAGATATTTCTTTTCATTAAAAGAAGTTTTTAATCATCGAATTCACCCCCCTCTTGTCGTTCAGTAATTTCAATTGGTATAATTTCAATTGGTATCAGAGCGGGTTTCAAAAATAGTGTTTTAGAAAACCTTGAAAAAAAATCGATCATGGCACATTTTGGAAATCGTAACATTGCAGAAGGCTATTGTATCACACGACCACCTTTTTATTTGAAAATATTTCTTTTAATTTTTGGAAAATTCGCATGTCAACATTTTTGCAATCAATTGATTATCGAATGTGGAATATGATTCAGACTGGCTATTCTGTACCTTCACGTATGATAGATGGAGTCAAAATTAATATTCCTTTTACTGAATGGAGTAGAATAGAACTAGTCAATGCACAACTAAATGCTAAATGTTTGAATTTTTTTTTCTGTGCATTAAATTCTGACGATTGCATGAGAATCTCTACATGTACTAGTGGGAAAGAAATTTGGGATAGATTATGCATTTCATATGAAGGTACTAGTGAAGTCAAACAATCAAAATTGAATATTCTAATGCGTGATTATGAACTTTTCAGCATGAAACCATATGAGACTATCTTAGACATGTTTACTAGATTTTAATCAAATTGTGATGTCATTGCATGATTTAGGAAGAGAACTTTCAAATGTTGAAAAAGTTAGTAAAATTTTACGTTCTTTACTTAATAAATTTGATGCCAAAGTCACAGCTATATATGAATCAAAAGATTTGAATACTTATTCTATAGATAATCTAATCGGCTCACTCATTGCCTACGAGCAAAGTGTGAGTCAAAGATTTTTGGATGCAGGTGACGAGAAGACTATTGTGTTAAAAGCCAAACACACAGATGAATATGGCTTAGTAGATGATGAAAGCAAGGAGATATCATTGATAACAAATAAATTTGAAAGTCTATTGAAGCACAAGCATGAACATCAACAAAAGCAGAGTAAAGGTAAAAATTGTAAAAATGCTAAGTTTTCTTCTGACATAATTTGCTTTGGGTGTAGGAAACCGGGACATTTGAAGCGTGAATGCCCCAACTTAAAAACTCTTCCTGCAAAGGAAAAGAGTAAAAACAAATCGTTTGTAATATGGGGAAACGATAAAAAGCAAAAAGTCTCATGGGCAGACCTAGTTTCTGAATCATCAGAACATGAGCAAGATGATGAGGTATAAGTATGTTAAGGTTTGTTTGTGTGTTTTGTTTATGTGTCTTTTTTTGTGTTTTTTTTTTTTTTTTTTGTTTTGTATGTTTAACTTTTTTTTAATTGTATGTTTTTTTGTTTGTTATTATGTTGTTATTTTATATTTTATTTTATCTCTTCTTTTTGATAATGTCAAAGGGGGAGAAAGTATTGTTGTTTATTGCATTTTATTTTAATTTTTGCTGTTTTTTTTTTTAAATAAAAAAAAATAAAAAAAGTGAAAAAGAAAAGCTTTTCCCCTAATTTTAATGTAATTCTTTTAGTGAGGGGGAGTTTAGGAGAAATTTTTTTTTTTAAATTGCAAAGTCAACAAATATTATTTGACATCATCAAAAAGGGGGAGATTGTTACAACTCGGGCTTCCGAGTTTATGATTTTGATGATAAACAAAAATATTTATTAATCTCTTATTTCTCCTAGTATTTGTAGTGCATATGTCTTTCTATGTTGACTAATATTTCAGGTACATCATGCACCGTTCTTTGAAGATTCAAGGCTCAAGATTGCATAGAATTGGTCGTATTAAATGAGTTTGTAATTTTCATTTATTGAGTCAAGTCTTGTAATGATGTATGTTAGTTTGTTGATCATGCACACAAATAGAGGGAGCAAAAAAAATGATTATAAATATTTTAACTTTTCTGTTCATCGTACTGTACGAATTTATTTCGTACTGTACGATCTGGTGTAACAGAAATAAATTAAAATATTTTATTTTTCCTGGAAAAAAAATTATTTTTGAATATAACTAATCGTACTGTACGATCACCACATCGTACTGTACGATCTGTTATAATTAGAAAGCCCGCCGTCCATTAAATTAGGCAAAAATTTGAATTTGAAAGGTTGTATAATCGTACTGTACGATCATAATCGTACTGTACGATGTTTAAAATATTGCCTAAGTTAATCCTGAGATTATTCAATCAAAACGGCTGAAATTTGTCATTTGGATCGTACTGGACGAACTGGATCGTACTGTACGAACTGGATCGTACAGCACATCGTACAGGACATCGTCGTACAGTACTAACAGGTCAATTTCTGCACATCGTATTGGACGATCTTGCGATCGTACAGTACGATATTTGACGCCCGAATTGAGTATTTTTTAGGGTTTTTTGAGCCCTCTATTTAAGCACTCTCATAAGACTTTGTAAGAGTCTTTTGGCAGCCACTGTGTCTTTGTTCTTTTGGAGAAAACTTGAAGAGAGGACTTGAAAAGGGAGAGAGGAAAGGGTGAAGTTTGAGAGAGGGAGAAGATCCTTGGAGGGGGTTTCAAGGGAGTGTGAAGGAGATCACACGGTTGCTCCGGCGAGCTTGCACCTCAGTACCATCGGATTCAAGGTTCGTCTTGAAGGAGTTTTTGGGAAGAAGAAGATCTCATTGGTGTCAAAGGACCCGGCTCCTCCGCCGCACCGGGGAAGGTGGAAGTGATTGTGTAAGGGCTTCTCCGCCTAGCTGTGGGAGCTAAAGGAGAATCACTAAAGGTTTAGTGTAATACTCGGAGGGTGCCTCCGGGGAGTGGACGTAGGTCATGGTTTGACCGAACCACTATAAAAATCTTGGTGTGTTCTTTCCTTTATTTTTCTGCACTTTAGTTTTGCATTTATTTTTATTGTGGTTAATTGCGTGGATGAATTTGATTATATATCTTTTTATTGTGAATGAAATTCGCTTCCGCATAAAGTCATAAAAAGATATTTCTTTTCATTAAAAGAAGTTTTTAATCATCGAATTCACCCCCCTCTTGTCGTTCAGTAATTTCAATTTCAGAGCAATAGTAATTTCAATTGGTATCAGAGCGGGTTTCAAAAATAGTGTTTTAGAAAACCTTGAAAAAATCGATCATGGCACATTTTGGAAATCGTAACATTGCAGAAGGCTATTGTATCACACGACCACCTTTATTTGAAAATATTTCTTTTAATTTTTGGAAAATTCGCATGTCAACATTTTTGCAATCAATTGATTATCGAATGTGGAATATGATTCAGACTGGCTATTCTGTACCTTCACGTATGATAGATGGAGTCAAAATTAATATTCCTTTTACTGAATGGAGTAGAATAGAACTAGTCAATGCACAACTAAATGCTAAATGTTTGAATTGTTTTTTTTCTGTGCATTAAATTCTGACGATTGCATGAGAATCTCTACATGTACTAGTGGGAAAGAAATTTGGGATAGATTATGCATTTCATATGAAGGTACTAGTGAAGTCAAACAATCAAAATTGAATATTCTAATGCGTGATTATGAACTTTTCAGCATGAAACCATATGAGACTATCTTAGACATGTTTACTAGATTTAATCAAATTGTGATGTCATTGCATGATTTAGGAAGAGAACTTTCAAATGTTGAAAAAGTTAGTAAAATTTTACGTTCTTTACTTAATAAATTTGATGCCAAAGTCACAGCTATATATGAATCAAAAGATTTGAATACTTATTCTATAGATAATCTAATCGGCTCACTCATTGCCTACGAGCAAAGTGTGAGTCAAAGATTTTTGGATGCAGGTGACGAGAAGACTATTGTGTTAAAAGCCAAACACACAGATGAATATGGCTTAGTAGATGATGAAAGCAAGGAGATATCATTGATAACAAATAAATTTGAAAGTCTATTGAAGCACAAGCATGAACATCAACAAAAGCAGAGTAAAGGTAAAAATTGTAAAAATGCTAAGTTTTCTTCTGACATAATTTGCTTTGGGTGTAGGAAACCGGGACATTTGAAGCGTGAATGCCCCAACTTAAAAACTCTTCCTGCAAAGGAAAAGAGTAAAAACAAATCGTTTGTAATATGGGGAAACGATAAAAAGCAAAAAGTCTCATGGGCAGACCTAGTTTCTGAATCATCAGAACATGAGCAAGATGATGAGGTATAAGTATGTTAAGGTTTGTTTGTGTTGTGTGTTGTTTATGTGTTTTTTTATGTGTTTTTTTTTTTTTTTTTCTGTTTTGTATGTTTAACTTTTTTTAATTGTATGTTTTTGTTTGTTATTATGTTGTTATTTTATATTTTATTTTATCTCTTCTTTTTGATAATGTCAAAGGGGGAGAAAGTATTGTTGTTTATTGCATTTTTTTTTTTAATTTTTGCTGTTATTTTTTTTTTAAAAAAAAAAAAAAAAAAAAAAAGTGAAAAAGAAAAGCTTTTCCCCTAATTTTAATGTAATTCTTTTAGTGAGGGGGAGTTTAGGAGAAATTTTTTTTTTTTAAATTGCAAAGTCAAACAATATTATTTGACATCATCAAAAAGGGGGAGATTGTTACAACTCGGGCTTCCGAGTTTATGATTTTGATGATAACAAATAATATTTATTAATCTCTTATTTCTCCTAGTATTTGCAGTGCATATGTCTTTCTATGTTGACTAATATTTCAGGTCAGGTACATCATGCACCGTTCTTTGAAGATTCAAGGCTCAAGATTGCATAGAATTGGTCGTATTAAATGAGTCTGTAATTTTCATTTATTGAGTCAAGTCTTGTAATGATGTATGTTAGTTTGTTGATCATGCACACAAATAGAGGGAGCAAAAAATGATTATAAATATTTTAACTTTTCTGTTCATCGTACTGTACGAATTTATTTCGTACTGTACGATCTGGTGTAACAGAAATAAATTAAAATATTTTATTTTTCCTGGAAAAATTATTTTTGAATATAACTAATCGTACTGTACGATCACCACATCGTACTGTACGATCTGTTATAATTAGAAAGCCCGCCGTCCATTAAATTAGGCAAAAATTTGAATTTGAAAGGTTGTATAATCGTACTGTACGATCATAATCGTACTGTACGATGTTTAAAATATTGCCTAAGTTAATCCTGAGATTATTCAATCAAAACGGCTGAAATTTGTCATTTGGATCGTACTGGACGAACTGGATCGTACTGTACGAACTGGATCGTACAGCACATCGTACAGGACATCGTACAGTACTAACAGGTCAATTTCTGCACATCGTATTGGACGATCTTGCGATCGTACAGTACGATATTTGACGCCAAAAATTGAGTATTTTTAGGGTTTTTTGAGCCCTCTATTTAAGCACTCTCATAAGACTTTGTAAGAGTCTTTTGGCAGCCACTGTGTCTTTGTTCTTTTGGAGAAAACTTGAAGAGAGGACTTGAAAGGGAGAGAGGAAAGGGTGAAGTTTGAGAGAGGGAGAAGATCCTTGGAGGGGGTTTCAAGGGAGTGTGAAGGAGATCACACGGTTGCTCCGGCGAGCTTGCACCTCAGTACCATCGGATTCAAGGTTCGTCTTGAAGGAAGTTTTGGGAAGAAGAAGATCTCATTGGTGTCAAAGGACCCGGCTCCTCCGCCGCACCGGGGAAGGTGGAAGTGATTGTGTAAGGGCTTCTCCGCCTAGCTGTGGGAGCTAAAGGAGAATCACTAAAGGTTTAGTGTAATACTCGGAGGGTGCCTCCGGGGAGTGGACGTAGGTCATGGTTTGACCGAACCACTATAAAAATCTTGGTGTGTTCTTTCCTTTATTTTTCTGCACTTTAGTTTTGCATTTATTTTTATTGTGGTTAATTGCGTGGATGAATTTGATTATATATCTTTTTATTGTGAATGAAATTCGCTTCCGCATAAAGTCATAAAAAAAGATATTTCTTTTCATTAAAAGAAGTTTTTAATCATCGAATTCACCCCCCTCTTGTCGTTCAGTAATTTCAATTGGTATCAGAGCAATTTCAACAATTTCAATTGGTATCAGAGCGGGTTTCAAAAATAGTGTTTTAGAAAACCTTGAAAAAATCGATCATGGCACATTTTGGAAATCGTAACATTGCAGAAGGCTATTGTATCACACGACCACCTTTATTTGAAAAAATATTTCTTTTAATTTTTGGAAAATTCGCATGTCAACATTTTTGCAATCAATTGATTATCGAATGTGGAATATGATTCAGACTGGCTATTCTGTACCTTCACGTATGATAGATGGAGTCAAAATTAATATTCCTTTTACTGAATGGAGTAGAATAGAACTAGTCAATGCACAACTAAATGCTAAATGTTTGAATTGTTTTTTCTGTGCATTAAATTCTGACGATTGCATGAGAATCTCTACATGTACTAGTGGGAAAGAAATTTGGGATAGATTATGCATTTCATATGAAGGTACTAGTGAAGTCAAACAATCAAAATTGAATATTCTAATGCGTGATTATGAACTTTTCAGCATGAAACCATATGAGACTATCTTAGACATGTTTACTAGATTTAATCAAATTGTGATGTCATTGCATGATTTAGGAAGAGAACTTTCAAATGTTGAAAAAGTTAGTAAAATTTTACGTTCTTTACTTAATAAATTTGATGCCAAAGTCACAGCTATATATGAATCAAAAGATTTGAATACTTATTCTATATAGATAATCTAATCGGCTCACTCATTGCCTACGAGCAAAGTGTGAGTCAAAGATTTTTGGATGCAGGTGACGAGAAGACTAAGACTATTGTGTTAAAAGCCAAACACACAGATGAATATGGCTTAGTAGATGATGAAAGCAAGGAGATATTATTGATAACAAATAAATTTGAAAGTCTATTGAAGCACAAGCATGAACATCAACAAAAGCAGAGTAAAGGTAAAAATTATAAAAATGCTAAGTTTTCTTCTGACATAATTTGCTTTGGGTGTAGGAAACCGGGACATTTGAAGCGTGAATGCCCCAACTTAAAAAACTCTTCCTGCAAAGGAAAAGAGTAAAAACAAATCGTTTGTAATATGGGGAAACGATAAAAAGCAAAAAGTCTCATGGGCAGACCTAGTTTCTGAATCATCAGAACATGAGCAAGATGATGAGGTATAAGTATGTTAAGGTTTGTTTGTGTGTTTTGTTTATGTGTTTTGTATGTTTTTTTTTTTTTTTTTTGTTTTGTATGTTTAACTTTTTTTTTAATTGTATGTTTTTGTTTGTTATTATGTTGTTATTTTATTATTTTATTTTATCTCTTCTTTTTGATAATGTCAAAGGGGGGGGAGAAAGTATTGTTGTTTATTGCATTTTTTTTTTTTAATTTTTGCTGTTTTTTTTTTTTTTAAAAAAAAAAAAAAAAAAAAAGTGAAAAAAAGAAAAGCTTTTCCCCTAATTTTAATGTAATTCTTTTAGTGAGGGGGAGTTTAGGAGAAATTTTTTTTTTTAAATTGCAAAGTCAACCAATATTATTTGACATCATCAAAAAGGGGGAGATTGTTACAACTCGGGCTTCCGAGTTTATGATTTTGATGATAACAAATAATATTTATTAATCTCTTATTTCTCCTAGTATTTGCAGTGCATATGTCTTTCTATGTTGACTAATATTTCAGGTACATCATGCACCGTTCTTTGAAGATTCAAGGCTCAAGATTGCATAGAATTGGTCGTATTAAATGAGTCTGTAATTTTCATTTATTGAGTCAAGTCTTGTAATGATGTATGTTAGTTTGTTGATCATGCACACAAATAGAGGGAGCAAAAAATGATTATAAATATTTTAACTTTTCTGTTCATCGTACTGTACGAATTTATTTCGTACTGTACGATCTGGTGTAACAGAAATAAATTAAAATATTTTATTTTTCCTGGAAAAATTATTTTTGAATATAACTAATCGTACTGTACGATCACCACATCGTACTGTACGATCTGTTATAATTAAGAAAGCCCGCCGTCCATTAAATTAGGCAAAAATTTGATTTTTGAAAGGTTGTATAATCGTACTGTACGATCATAATCGTACTGTACGATGTTTAAAATATTGCCTAAGTTAATCCTGAGATTATTCAATCAAAACGGCTGAAATTTGTCATTTGGATCGTACTGGACGAACTGGATCGTACTGTACGAACTGGATCGTACAGCACATCGTACAGGACATCGTACAGTACTAACAGGTCAATTTCTGCACATCGTATTGGACGATCTTGCGATCGTACAGTACGATATTTGACGCCCGAATTGAGTATTTTTAGGGTTTTTTGAGCCCTCTATTTAAGCACTCTCATAAGACTTTGTAAGAGTCTTTTGGCAGCCACTGTGTCTTTGTTCTTTTGGAGAAAACTTGAAGAGAGGACTTGAAAGGGAGAGAGGAAAGGGTGAAGTTTGAGAGAGGGAGAAGATCCTTGGAGGGGGTTTCAAGGGAGTGTGAAGGAGATCACACGGTTGCTCCGGCGAGCTTGCACCTCAGTACCATCGGATTCAAGGTTCGTCTTGAAGGAAGTTTTTGGGAAGAAGAAGATCTCATTGGTGTCAAAGGACCCGGCTCCTCCTCCGCCGCACCGGGGAAGGTGGAAGTGATTGTGTAAGGGCTTCTCCGCCTAGCTGTGGGAGCTAAAGGAGAATCACTAAAGGTTTAGTGTAATACTCGGAGGGTGCCTCCGGGGAGTGGACGTAGGTCATGGTTTGACCGAACCACTATAAAAATCTTGGTGTGTTCTTTCCTTTATTTTTCTGCACTTTAGTTTTGCATTTATTTTTATTGTGGTTAATTGCGTGGATGAATTTGATTATATATCTTTTTATTGTGAATGAAAATTCGCTTCCGCATAAAGTCATAAAAAGATATTTCTTTTCATTAAAAGAAGTTTTTAATCATCGAATTCACCCCCCTCTTGTCGTTCAGTAATTTCAATTGGTATCAGAGCGGTATCAGAGCGGGTTTCAAAAATAGTGTTTTAGAAAACCTTGAAAAAATCGATCATGGCACATTTTGGAAATCGTAACATTGCAGAAGGCTATTGTATCACACGACCACCTTTATTTGAAAATATTTCTTTTAATTTTTGGAAAATTCGCATGTCAACATTTTTGCAATCAATTGATTATCGAATGTGGAATATGATTCAGACTGGCTATTCTGTACCTTCACGTATGATAGATGGAGTCAAAATTAATATTCCTTTTACTGAATGGAGTAGAATAGAACTAGTCAATGCACAACTAAATGCTAAATGTTTGAATTGTTTTTTTTGTGCATTAAATTCTGACGATTGCATGAGAATCTCTACATGTACTAGTGGGAAAGAAATTTGGGATAGATTATGCATTTCATATGAAGGTACTAGTGAAGTCAAACAAACAATCAAAATTGAATATTCTAATGCGTGATTATGAACTTTTCAGCATGAAACCATATGAGACTATCTTAGACATGTTTACTAGATTTAATCAAATTGTGATGTCATTGCATGATTTAGGAAGAGAACTTTCAAATGTTGAAAAAGTTAGTAAAATTTTACGTTCTTTACTTAATAAATTTGATGCCAAAGTCACAGCTATATATGAATCAAAAGATTTGAATACTTATTCTATAGATAATCTAATCGGCTCACTCATTGCCTACGAGCAAAGTGTGAGTCAAAGATTTTTGGATGCAGGTGACGAGAAGAACTATTGTGTTAAAAGCCAAACACACAGATGAATATGGCTTAGTAGATGATGAAAGCAAGGAGATATCATTGATAACAAATAAATTTGAAAGTCTATTGAAGCACAAGCATGAACATCAACAAAAGCAGAGTAAAGGTAAAAATTGTAAAAATGCTAAGTTTTCTTCTGACATAATTTGCTTTGGGTGTAGGAAACCGGGACATTTGAAGCGTGAATGCCCCAACTTAAAAACTCTTCCTGCAAAGGAAAAGAGTAAAAACAAATCGTTTGTAATATGGGGAAACGATAAAAAGCAAAAAGTCTCATGGGCAGACCTAGTTTCTGAATCATCAGAACATGAGCAAGATGATGAGGTATAAGTATGTTAAGGTTTGTTTGTGTGTTTTGTTTATGTGTCTTTTTTATGTGTTTTTTATTTTTTTATCTGTTTTGTATGTTTAACTTTTTTTTAATTGTATGTTTTTTGTTTGTTATTATGTTGTATTTTTATATTTTATTTTATCTCTCTTCTTTTTGATAATGTCAAAGGGGGAGAAAGTATTGTTGTTTTTATTGCATTTTATTTTAATTTTTGCTGTTGTTTTTTTTTAAAAAAAAAAAAAAAAAAAAAAAAAGTGAAAAAGAAAAGCTTTTCCCCTAATTTTAATGTAATTCTTTTAGTGAGGGGGAGTTTAGGAGAAATTTTTTTTTTTTAAATTGCAAAGTCAACCAATATTATTTGACATCATCAAAAAGGGGGAGATTGTTACAACTCGGGCTTCCGAGTTTATGATTTTGATGATAACAAATAATATTTATTAATCTCTTATTTCTCCTAGTATTTGCAGTGCATATGTCTTTCTATGTTGACTAATATTTCAGGTACATCATGCACCGTTCTTTGAAGATTCAAGGCTCAAGATTGCATAGAATTGGTCGTATTAAATGAGTCTGTAATTTTCATTTATTGAGTCAAGTCTTTGTAATGATGTATGTTAGTTTGTTGATCATGCACACAAATAGAGGGAGCAAAAAATGATTATAAATATTTTAACTTTTCTGTTCATCGTACTGTACGAATTTATTTCGTACTGTACGATCTGGTGTAACAGAAATAAATTAAAATATTTTATTTTTCCTGGAAAAATTATTTTTGAATATAACTAATCGTACTGTACGATCACCACATCGTACTGTACGATCTGTTATAATTAGAAAGCCCGCCGTCCATTAAATTAGGCAAAAATTTGAATTTGAAAGGTTGTATAATCGTACTGTACGATCATAATCGTACTGTACGATGTTTAAAATATTGCCTAAGTTAATCCTGAGATTATTCAATCAAAACGGCTGAAATTTGTCATTTGGATCGTACTGGACGAACTGGATCGTACTGTACGAACTGGATCGTACAGCACATCGTACAGGACATCGTACAGTACTAACAGGTCAATTTCTGCACATCGTATTGGACGATCTTGCGATCGTACAGTACGATATTTGACGCCCAAATTGAGTATTTTTAGGGTTTTTTGAGCCCTCTATTTAAGCACTCTCATAAGACTTTGTAAGAGTCTTTTGGCAGCCACTGTGTCTTTGTTCTTTTGGAGAAAACTTGAAGAGAGGACTTTGAAAGGGAGAGAGGAAAGGGTGAAGTTTGAGAGAGGGAGAAGATCCTTGGAGGGGGTTTCAAGGGAGTGTGAAGGAGATCACACGGTTGCTCCGGCGAGCTTGCACCTCAGTACCATCGGATTCAAGGTTCGTCTTGAAGGAAGTTTTGGGAAGAAGAAGATCTCATTGGTGTCAAAGGACCCGGCTCCTCCGCCGCACCGGGGAAGGTGGAAGTGATTGTGTAAGGGCTTCTCCGCCTAGCTGTGGGAGCTAAAGGAGAATCACTAAAGGTTTAGTGTAATACTCGGAGGGTGCCTCCGGGGAGTGGACGTAGGTCATGGTTTGACCGAACCACTATAAAAATCTTGGTGTGTTCTTTCCTTTATTTTTCTGCACTTTAGTTTTGCATTTATTTTTATTGTGGTTAATTGTGTGGATGAATTTGATTATATATCTTTTTATTGTGAATAAAATTCGCTTCCGCATAAAGTCATAAAAAGATATTTCTTTTCATTAAAAGAAGTTTTTAATCATCGAATTCACCCCCTCTTGTCGTTTAGTAATTTCATATAGTACGATCTGGTATAGTACAGTATGATGTGGTAATAATTGTTCTAATGGATCAGTTCGTGAATAGGTGGTCAACTCGTAAAGTATGATGTTTATCGTGCAGTACGATCAGAAGGGTTTTAATCATCTCGATGGTCGTCGGTATGACCCTTGATGAAAAGTTTAGTACAATACGAACAGGTGTATCATACAGTATGAACACCAATAATATCGTACAAAAATGAGTAAATTCATCCCAATATGTTCGCTGACATAGATCGTACAGTACAAGAGAGAATATTGTATCGTACGATGATCAATAATGTCGTACCAAACAAATTGAATGATCTGTCACTGTATCGTACAGTACGAAATACTTTGTACAATACAATGAACAGAGACAAAACTTGAGTATGTGTTGTGGTTTGTTTAGCGTTGGATATATCATACAGTATGACAGGGGATCATATAGTACAATAAGAAAAATTTTAATTGCGAAGTTTTGTGTGGTTAGTGTGTGATGATCAGGAATAGCCTTAAATTTTTTTTTTTTTTTTTTTTGTTTTTTTGGTTTGTTTTTTTTTGTTTATGCATTAATGTCTATGACACCTAGTTTAGTCCTCAAAGTGCTAAAGGTGTTGAATACTAGTGGTTTTGTGAATATGTTTGTCAATTGATCTCCTATAGCGATGTGATACAATTTTATATCTCCTTTAGCCACATGATCTCTTATGAAGTGGTGTCTAATGTCTATATGTTTTGTTCAAGAGTGTTGAGTTGGATTTTTAGAGATGCATATTACACTAGTGTTATCGCACATGATTGAGATGGTTCCTACAGGTAATCCAAGATCAAGAATTTGTAGCATTAATCATAATACTTGTGCAACACAGCTTTCTACTGTAATATACTCGACCTCAGCTGTGGAGAGGGGTATTGAATTTTGCTTCCTACTGGACCAAGAAACTAATGACTGTCCTATGAATTGGAAGGTACCAGAGGTGATTTTTGTATCTATCCTACATCCTGCAAAATCAGAATCTGAGTACCCTAAGATTTCAAAGGAAGTGAAGTGCCTAGGATACCGAATTCCTAAGTTCAGGGTGCCTAGCAGATATTTAAAGATTCTCTTAATCGCAGTTAGGTGAGACTCTTTAGGATCAGCTTGAAAACGGGTACAGAGGCACACACTAAACATTATGTCCGATCTACTGGCAGTCAGGAAAAGGAGAGATCCGATCATTTCACTATATATTTTTTGGTCTACTGATTTTCCATTCGGATCTTTATCTAATTGAATTGTTGAGCTCATTGGAGTGTTCATGAGCTTAGCACTATCCATTTCATATTTTTTAGAACATCTTTAATGTATTTTGTTTGGCTAATAAATGTTCCATTATTCATTTGTTTCACACTAAAGCCAAGAAAGTAGTTTAACTCTCCAATCATGCTCATTTCAAACTCATTACTCATTATTTTTTAGAATTCATCACATAAAATTTTATCCGAAGAACCAAACAGAATATCATCCACATAAATCTGAACAATAAGAATTTCTTCTTTAACTTTTTATAAAAAGAGTGTAGTGTCCACACTACCCTTTACAAATCCTCTATACATTAAGAATGAGCTAAGTCTATTGTACCAGGTTCTAGGTGCTTGCTTTAATACATAAAGTGCCTTTTTTAATTTGAATATATAGTTTGGAAACTATGAAATTTCAAATTTGGGGGGGTGCTCAGCATAGACATCCTCCTTGACTACCCCGTTCAGAAAAGCACTCTTTACGTCCATTTGATATAGTTTAAAATTCTTTAAGCAAGCAAAAGCTAAGAGAATTCTTATGGCTTCAAATCTAGCAACTAGCGCAAAGATTTCTTCAAAGTCTATTCCCTCATTTTGGTTGTACCCCTTAGCTACTAGTCTGGCTTAATTTATTATTATGGTTCCTAAATTATTCACCTTATTTTTGAAGACCCATTTTATTCCAACAACACTCTGTTCTTTAGGTCTCTTGACTAACTCCCAAATTACATTCCTGGTGAATTGGTTCAATTCTTCTTGCATTTGAATTCATCTCCTATAGCTTGATCTATACTTATAGGTGTTAAGATAGTTGCTATTTGAATGCTTTACATTTTTGCAACTTATGTAGTTTTGATGATTCCAAACATTATTGTTCAAATGTGTAGTTATCTCCTAACAATTTTAGAAGATTTGTATTTGCTATTGTGTGTACTAACATTTCAGGAAAAATGAACTCCAGACTACGAAGACTTCAAATCAAATTCAGAATGAGATACTTTGTAAAATTTGAAGTTTGCATTTCTTTGAAATTAAATTGAATGGGAGTGATAGTAATTGAGTGAATAAAAACATACACACACATAAGGAGATCATAAAAAATTTATACTGATCGTACTAGATGATATACGTTCGTACGGGACGATCAGACATTTATCTCCTATTGAGCACATGGAACGAATAGGAACTTGCTTAAAATTTTTTCTAAGTCCTATTCGTCCAGGACGAATTTTATAATCGTCCAGGACAATTGGTTCTCTGTAAAATGTTTGTCCAGATGAAATTAAATTATCATCAATGTCGATTGGTCCTTTGGAAAATTTTCGTCCAGACGAAATTAATAATCGTCCAGGACGATCTGATCTCTGGAAAATTTTCGTTCAGACGAAATTAAATTATCGTCCATGGCAATTGGTCCTCTGGAAAATTTTCGTACAGATGAAATAAATAATCGTCCAGGACGATCGGTCCTCTGTAAAAATTTCGTCCAGACGAATAAATTTTCTTCCAAACGATTAACCGACTTAGAACGGTTTTCAGCAGTTTCTAGAACCGACTTTGTAATAACCGTTCGTACCGGACGAACCTAGTTCATACGGGACGATCAGCTGTACACATATACAAATGGGGTCGTTTCAAATCGTTTAAGTAAAATCGTCCAGGACGATCCACGATCGTACGGGAATATCCACTGCGTACAGAATTGAAAAATTATAGTTTTTGGGCGGTTTTTCTTGTCTTTTATATATATAGTCCAAATTAGACTGCCATCCAATCTTTTTGTCATTTGATCTTCGTGCCTCTTGAGAGAATAGCCAAGGAGAGAGTGGAAGAGAGTATTCAAAGGAGGATTCCTACCATTGGAGCGAGAAGGCTTCACTTGGATTTCAAAAGTAAGAGTCTCTACTTGTGAATTGGGATTACTTCACTCTTTTCTTTCTTCCTTCTAGATTCTTGTGAGAAGATCTGTCAAGGAGATCCGGTTCTCTGCCGATACTTTGAGAGTATGAACAGACGAAGGTTTGTTAAGATAGTTGCTATTTGCATGCTTTACATTTTTGCAACTTATGAAGTTTTGATGATTCCAAACATTATTGTTCAAATGTATAGTTATCTCCTGATAATTTTTGAAGAATTGTATTTGCTCTTGTGCGTACTAACATTTCAGGGAAAACGAACTCCAGATTACGATGACTTCAAAATGAATTCAGCATAAGATACTCTGTAATATTTGAAGCTTGCACTTTTCTTTGAAATAAAAAATTGAAAGGGAGTGATTGTAAGTTGAGTGAATAAAAATATACACACACACATAAGGAGAATATATAAAATTTATAATTATTGTACTGGACGATATACGTTCGTACTGGACGATCAGACAGTTATCTCCTATAGAGTATATGGAACGAATAGGAACTTGCTCGGAAAATTTTTTCTAAGTCCTATTCGTCCAGGACGAAATAAATTATCGTCCAGGACGATTGGCTCTCTGGAAAATTTTTGTCCAGACGAAATTAAATTATCGTCCGTGGCGACTGGTTCTCTGGAAATATTTCGTCCAGACGAAATTAAAAATCGTCCAGGATGATCGGGTCTCTGGAAAATTTTCGTTCAGACGAAATTAAATTATCGTCCGTGGTGATTGGTCCTCTGAAAAATTTTCGTCCAGACGAAGTAAAGAATCGTCCAGGACGATCGGTCCTCTGTAAAAATTTTGTCCAGACGAATAAATTTTCGTCCAACGATTAACCGACTTAGGACAGTTTCCAGCAGTTTCTAGAACCGACCTTGTAATAACCGTTCGTACTGGATGAACCTAGTTCGTACAGGACGATCATCTGTACGAAGACATTTTGTACACATATTCAAATAGGGTCGTTTCAGATCATTTAAGTAAAATCGTCCAGGACGATCTACGATCGTACAGGACGATCCACTGCGTACAGAATTTAATACTTGCAGTTTTTGGGTGGTTTTTCTTGTCTTTTGTATAAACAGTCCAAATTAGACTGCCACCCAATCTTTTTGTCATTTAATCTTCGTGCCTCTTGAGAGAATAGCCAAGGAGAGAGTGGAAGAGAGCATTCAAGGGAGGATTCCTACCACTGGAGCGAGAAGGCTTCACTTAGAGTTCAAAGGTAAGAGTCTCTACTTGTGAATTGGGATTACTTCACTCTTTTCATTCTTCCTTCTAGATTCTTGTGAGAAGATCTGTCAAGGAGATCCGGTTCTCTGCCGACACTTGGAGAGTGTGAACAGCCGAAGGGTTCTCTGCCCACACTAGGAGAGTGTGAAAGGACTGACGGTTCTCTGCCGACACTTGGAGAGTGTGAACAGCCGAAGGGTTCTCTGCCCACACTAGTAGAGTGTAAAAGGATGGACGGTTCTCTACCAACACTGGCGATAGTGTGAAAGGACGAACGATTCTATGCCAACACTAGGAATTGTGTAAAAGGACGGACGGTTCTCTGCCGCACCGGGGAGTGGTGAAAAGAGTGTGCTGTAAAGGCTTCTCCGCCTTGCTGTGGGTGCAAAAGGAGAGTCACTTTTGGTATTAGTGCAATACTCAGAGGGTGCCTCTGGGAAGTGGATGTAGGTCTGGTTATAGACTGAACCACTATAAATCTGGTGTCATTTACTTTACTGTTTTTACGTTTCCGTACTTTATATTTCAGTTTTAAAAACTCTATGGTTGAAAAACATTTTTCTACAAAATTTAAAAGAAATTTTATTTCGGTTCAATAATTTTCAAAAAGGGGACTTAAATTTTTTTTTAAACTACCAATTCACCCCCCTCTTGGTAGCCTTGGGACATTCACTTAGGCTTAACAACCTAATTAGTAGACTCAACAAGTGGTATCAGAGCTTCATTTTAAAATCATAAGTTTGAACTACTTTTTAATTAACGTAGATGTCTACTTTCGAAAACCGAAACACTCCTGAGTGTTACTCTATTACTAGACCTCCACTGTTTGACAATATTCCTTTTGATTTTTGGAAAACACGCATGTCTACTTTCTTACAGTCACTTGATTATCGCATGTGGATGCTAGTCCAGGATGGCTACACAAAACCAACTAGATTAGTTGATGGAGTAATGTTAGAAATACCTTTTACAGATTGGACTGTAGAAGAACGTGACTTAACACAATTAAATGCTAAATGTTTAAATAGTTTCTTTTGTGCTTTAAAATCTGAAGACTACAAGCAGGTTTCCACTTGCAAAAGCGGAAAGGACATATGCGATAGACATTGTATAACTTATGATGGGACAAATGAGGTTAAACAATCAAGGCTCAATATCTTGTTGCATGACTATGAATTATTTCGCATGAAACCTAATGAATCTATTTCCGACATGTACACAAGATTTACACAAATTGTCACTTCTTTGCATGCACTTGGTAGGGAATTAACTAATGCTGAAATGGTTAATAAGATTCTTCGTTGTTTACTTACTGCTTATGATGCAAAAATTACTGCAATTACAGAGTCTAAAGATTTAAACATTTATTCTATTGACAATCTTCTTGGTTCACACATTGCTTATGAGGAAGGAGTAAGTCAAAAGAAAATAGATACAGGTGAATCTCGAAAGGAGAAGAATATAGCACTAAAAGTGGAAGAGTCAGGGAGTGAACACTCACAACCTGAGGATGAAGATGAAATTGCACTAATGACTAGACAATTCAGGAGCTTTTTAAAGAGGAAGCAGAAGAGACGCCAGCAATGGAATAGAGGTAAGTTTAACAGAAACGGCAAGGTTTCTAATGAAGTGATTTGTTATGAATGCAGAAAACCAGGTCATATCAAGACTGATTGCCCAAAACTCAAAGCCACTCCTAGTAAGGAAAAGGTGGAGGAGAAACCTATGGTAAAGAAGGGAAAGAAGAAGTTTCAAAGAGCTTTCTGGGCGGACTCAGCTTCATACTCATCTGAGACGGAAAAAGAAGAAGAATTCACTAATCTTTACTTGATGGCAGACAATGTGGATCACTTAGATCAAGAAGAGGTATGTGACTTAACCTATGATGAATTATTTGAAGTTTCTGAACACATGCATGATGCATATAGGAAAATAAAAAAGATGCATGCTAGTTTATGTTTAGAATTTGAAGAGCTCAAAAAGGAATATGATATCCTTAGGAAAGATCATGCATTAATAGATGACAACCACATGAAACTACTTGATGAATATGATGACTTGAATAAGAATTTTGAAAATCTAAAATCATCCTATGCTGATCTTGAAAAAGATTTTAAAAATTTTAAGGATGAATCTGAGAGGAAAATATATCAAATCAATTATACAAATAGACTCTTGGAAGAAATGAATTCATTTTATAAATTAACAATAAGAGCTCTTGAGGATAATAGGATACCCCCAAAAATTGAAGATTTTACAAATCCTAAATATTATTCTAAATATATGGAATCCCTTAGAAGACAATCAAATGGAAGAAAACTTAGGAATATTTTTCCTAATGTTAAATGTAATAATTGTGGATTTTTGGGACATATAGCTAACACCTGTACTTTGAAGATGAAATCTAATCTAGTGTGGAGACTTAAGATGCATAAACCTAGACATATCATACATGCATCTGATTATAAATTGCTAAAAGGAGAACCCAAACTTGTTTGGGTTCCCAGGTCTAACATTTGATATTTTTGTAGGATTGCTCTCACACAAGACCTCGTGGGAGCATATGGTACCTGGATAGCGGATGTTCAAAGCATATGACTAGAGACACTACACAATTCATATCGCTAGAAGCCAGGAATGGAGGCAAGGTTACACTTGGAGATAATACCACAAAGAAAGTGGTTGGATCTTGTATGATTGGTAATTTCAAAAACTTTTTTTATAGACAATGTGTTATTGGTTGAAGGCTTAAAGCATAATTTGTTAAGTATAAGTTAGCTATGTGACAAGGGATATAATGTGAAATTTTTACCTACTAGCTGCATATTAAGCCTAAATGGGAAAGAAGTTTTAAATGGAAATAGGGTAAACAATGTTTACATGCTAGATTAGAATTCATTTCATCCTCCTATTGCTTTATGTTTGAAAACTATTTCTGATGAATCTTGGCTTTGGCATAGGAGACTTTGTCATTCTAGTATGAAAAATCTTAGGAGAATTTCCCAAAAGAATTTAGTAAGAGGTATACCAAAACTAGACTTTACTAATGACCACCTTTGTGATGCATGTCAATTAGGAAAATAAGTGAAGTCCTCTTTTAAGTCTAATAATGATCTTAGAACTAGTAAACCATTGGAAATTCTTCACATGGATCTTTTTGGACCAGTAGGAACTGTAAGTCTAGAAGGGAAGGTATACGGATTTGTTATTGTGGATGATTTCTCTAGATTCACTTGGGTTAGGATTCTTTTTCATAAAAGTGAATCATTTGAGGAATTCAGAAATTTTTCAACTTGGATACAGAGAAAACAAGGATGTGAAATAATGTCTTTACAAAGTGATTATGGAGGAGAATTAGATTTAAAAATTTTTGTAAAGAAAAAGGGATTGATCATAATTTTTCTGCACCTAGAACCCCTCAACAAAATGGGGTAGTTGAAAGGAAAAACAGAACATTAATAGAAGCCGCCAGAGCAATGTTGGCAGAATACTCACTTCCTAGATATTTTTGGGCTGAGGCGGTTAGCACTGCATGTTATGTTCTGAATAGGTTGAATGTGAGATCAAATTTAAATAAAACACCCTATGAGTTATTAAAAGGTAGAACACCAAATTTGTCTCATTTGCATGTTTTTGGTTGCAAGGTGTTCATTCATAATAATGGAAAATCTGCCTTAGGAAAATTTGATCCAAAATCAGATGAAGGAATTTTTGTTGGATATTCAAGTGTTGGAAAATCTTATAGGGTATTCAACAAAAAAACTTTAGTTATTGAAGAAACCACACATGTTGTATTTGATGAATCTGGAAATTTAGAAGAGCCAAATATTGTTGAAGAAGAAATTGAGAAAAACTCCCAAAAGATTGATACATTAAATTTGGAAGAAAATGTAGAAGAAAATTTGGAAAGAGAAAACCCTTTACCTAGAGATTTGAGATTTTCTAAAACCACCCAAGAGATATGATTATAGGAGAACCTAGTGAGGGTGTTAGAACTAGGCGTGGATTAAATAAGGAAGTCAATCATTCAGCCTTTATTTCAACCATAGAACCCACTAATATTGATCAGGCACTTTCTGATGAATTTTGAATATTGGCCATGCAAGAAGAGTTAAATCAATTTATAAGAAATAAAGTTTGGGAATTAACTACAAGGCCAAAAGATCAAAGTGTTGTTGGAACTAAGTGGGTGTTCAAAAATAAAATGAATGACTCAGGAGTAGTCATTAGAAATAAGGCTAGATTAGTTGCTAAAGGGTATAATCAAATTGAAGGAATTAATTTTGAGGAGACCTTTACCCCTGTAGCAAGACTTGAAGCAATTAGGGTTTTACTTGCCTTTGCTTGTTTTAAAAGTTTTAAATTATTTCAAATGGATGTCAAAAGTGCCTTTTTGAATGGTATTATTGAAGAATATGTTTTTGTAGAACAACCTCCAGGATTTAAAAATTCAAAATACCCAAATCATGTTTTTAAGTTAAAAAAGGCATTATATGGATTGAAACAGGCACCTAGGGCTTGGTATGAGAGATTGAGCACTTTCCTACTTGAAAGATCTTTTGAAAAAGGAAGTGTGGATACAACTCTCTTCTTAAAAAATTTGGAAAGGAAATACTCATTGTTCAAATTTATGTGGATGATATCATCTTTGGATCTTCAAATAAAAATCTTTGTGATGATTTTTCTAATACAATGAGTAGTGAATTTGAAATGAGTCTAATGGGAGATTTAAATTACTTTCTAGGTTTTAGCAATAAGCAACTTGAGGAAGGAACATTTCTTAGTCAAATTAAATATATTAAGGACATCCTCAAGAAATATGAAATGGACAATGCTAAACCTGATAGTACATCAATGAGTTCCTCAGTTCAGTTGGATAAAGACCTTAAGGGAAAATCTGTTGATCAAAAGAAATATAGAGGGATTATTGGATCTTTGCTTTACTTGACTGCTAGCCGACCAGATATTATGTTCAGTGTTTGCTTATGTGCTAGATTTCAATCAGATCCAAAAGAGTCACATTTGACAGCAGTTAAAAGGATTTTAAGATACTTACTATGAACTCAAAACTTAGGAATTTGGTATCCTAAGTTTAGCTCTTCATTTGAAATTATTGGTTATTCAGAATCTGACTTTGCAGGCTGTAGAGTGGATAGGAAAAGCACTTCTGGAACATGTCAATTCATTGGAAATTCATTAATTTCTTGGTCCAGTAGAAAATAAATTTCAGTAGCCCTATCTACTGCAGAAGCAGAATACATTGCATTAGGAAGTTGTGTGACACAAGTACTTTGGTTAAAACAACAGTTGATTGATTTAGGATTATCTGTAGGCACTATTCCAATTTATTGTGACAATACTAGTGCTATTTGCATTTCCAAAAATCCTATTCAATATTCTAGAACCAAACACATTGATATAAGACATCATTTCATAAGGAATCATGTATCCAAAGGAGAAATTGAACTCACACATATTTCAACTGAAAATCAACTTGCAGACATTTTTACAAAACCTTTAGCCCTTGATACCTTCAGTACATTAAGAACAAGGCTTGGTGTTATTGATTTAAATGCCTAAACGAAATGTCTTTGCAACATTGATATTTATGTTTATGTTTTGTTTTTGATTTTGTGAAATTTTGAGTGTTTTTAATGAATTTGTTTTTGAGTCTATTGTTTTGCTTTATGTTTTTTGTGTTATTAAATGTTTAGTTTGATTTTCTTAAATTAAAATTTAAAATTCAAAAATTTTAGGAAATCATCTGGGACGACTTTTGTTTCGTAATGGACGATGTGAGAAAAATTGGTTTGCGCGAATTTTAACCGTTTTGAGAGCAGTTTTTAATTAGATCGTCTGTACGATCTGAAGATCGTACAGGACGATATTTTTCTTTTTCTCAAACGTCGAGACGATTGAATGAAGCGGTTGAGTGGATAAGACAGTTTTAAATATGGATTTCGTCTATACGAATTTTTGGTTCGTCCAGACAAACAAATATCGTTTCATTGTAGGGGACGGTTTTCAAGAGACTGGAAAATAAGTTACTTTTGGATCGTCTGTACGAAATTATTTCGTCTGTACGATCGGTCAAGTCAAAAAGCCTGTACGAAGGGACGCATCGTAAGTTGTGTTGATTACGAAAAGCCGTTACATTTTGGACGAAATGGATCGTCTGTACGAAATATTTTCGTCCCGATGAATGATGATTTTCGTACAGGACGAACTGTTTTCGTCCAGGACGAACGTATCGTTTTTCTTTAAATATGAAGGCTTTCTAACTCAACAATCACACTTCCAAACTTCTCTTTCAATCCCTTTCTACTTCAAATCATCAATGGCCTCATCAAGTAAGAGAGAAAAGGTGTTAGTGAAGAAGCCCAATAGGAATGCCTCAGAAAACTTCCTGTCTAAGGCAAATGAGGAATCCTTTCCTCGTTTTGCTTCCGCCAAAATAACTCCATCTCGCATTTTAATCCAAAGCGAGATAAATTATAAGGTAATGCACCTTTTTGCCTCAATCCAATTCCATTTCATACTTTCTCTCGTCCACTTCTACAACAAGCAAACCTTCCACTATTTCCTAGCAAACATGAGTTTTAACTCGGACCACTCTTCCATTAGTTCCTTTGTTTTCAAGCAAAAAGTAGAAATCACCAAGCATGACATTGGTGCATTTCTAAACTTAAGAACTGAAGGATATAGAGCCCACACCTTAATGAGTGAAAACACTTTCCAATGGTATGATGTCAATAGGGTAATTAGAAAAAGTGGCCTTACCTATCATGTTGCTAGAGTATCCGGTATGACCAAGAATGCCCGTATCATCCAGCATATCCTTCGTTCTTCAATCATTCCTAAAGCTGGTGATAGGATCAATATTACCCCTCTCCTTTCTGTTCTAACTTTTTTAATTATGGATGGTCACCGAATCGACGAAGCCCAACTTATCATAGATCACATCTATGGGCTTTCAGAAATAGGACATGCAGATCAGAAAAGAAAAAGGAACATCTCTTTAGGACACTTAGTTACCTACATCTTGGAAAAGAAGTATAACTTAGTGCATCCTGATGATGAGTATGAAGAGCCAGTTTATTATAATGATGCTTCCTTCAGATTGCTTTTCAAGGAGGAAAAGGAAAAAGGAAAAGCACATGGCAGTGCCTCAGAAGAAGAAGAAGAAGAAGGAGTGCAAATCTCTGCACCTTAGTCAGATTATCAGAATCTGATTGAGAGATTTGATAGATTAGAGACTCATGTTGATCAAAGGTTTGATCAATTTGAAAGCTCAACTTATGCAGCAACAACAAGACATTGGTATCATTAGAAATGAAGTACATGAAATCAATACCAATGTAATGTTGATGGCCTCCTACTTCAACCTTTTCGGTGGCATTCCTCCTCCTCCTCCACCAGAACAGTAGAGATGATTTTCTTTATGTTTGATGTACTCGTGTTTGTTTCATGTTTTGTTGTGTCAGTGTTTATGTTAACTGTTTTGTTTTTATGTTTGTCTTTTCTTTTATGTTAAGTGTATGTTCTTAAATGTTTTTAGATATTATGAAATGTGTAATCCTTTCATTAATATCAATGCGTGTAGTTCTTGTTTCAAATTTGATTTATTTTTGAAATGTGATTAATTTTTATGAATTTCATTAGTATTATTTAATCTTCATAGTGCTTAAATTAGATTGTAATTTGAGATTATCTACATTAGAAAATCTAGTCTTTCTAAATTTAAAAGTTGTTTATAACTTGTTGTAATTAGAACTTTTAAATTCATGTCTATTCATTTAGACTACATAAAAGTTAATATTATTATTATAATTTAGATGTTTTCTTATTTTGTATTTCCTTGCTCAAATAATATTTATGCACTTACAAATATTTGAAATTTTAAATTATTGATTTTGGAAAGAATTGGTCTTAATTACTCTTGAAAATTGTACAAAAAGTACAAAAATCAAAAGGAATGCGCAAAGGTTCGTAAATATGAAAAAGAGGCACAAAATCAACCCAATATCAAAAGATGCACAAAAATGTGCCCAAAAATTTTGAAAAAGATGTGCAAAGCGCCACATGTGGTAATTCTCTTCTTTCCAAATTCTTTCAATCTCTTAATTCAAATTGATCGTATGTTCATTATATTCTATTGAACTTTGAAATATCGAATTTTTCTTCATCTCTCTTGTAATGATTTTCTATATTGGAATGTCTAAATTTAATCATGTCTTTGCTAAATTCATCTTACTTACAATGTTATATCACTTTTTAAATTTCATAAATTTCTATGATTGACCTAATGTTTTTAGTTTAAAATTGCATACCTTGTGTCAATCACCATTTAGATTAAATGTTCAAATAAATTTCATACAATTACTTACATTTCTCATCTATTTCTTCTTCACTTTTTGTTGTTGTCAAAAAGGGGGAGAAATCAATGTGTTTGTATGTTTTGTTTGTGTGTAGTTTATTTTTTTTGGAAAAATAAATTTTTTTTTTTTTGTGTTTTATGGTTCAAATTGCCTCCTTATTTTCATGTATTCATCAATTCAGGGAGAGTTTAGGAGATAGGAGATTTGTTTAAATTGAAACCATACAAACAATAATTGTTTTGCCACATCAAAAAGGGGGAGATTGTTAAGATAGTTGCTATTTGCAAGCTTTACATTTTTGCAACTTATGAAGTTTTGATGATTCCAAACATTATTGTTCAAATGTGTAGTTATCTCCTGACAATTTTGGAAGAATTGTATTTGCTCTTGTGTGTACTAACATTTCAGGGAAAACGAACTCCAGATTACGATGACTTCAAATTGAATTCAGCATGAGATACTCTGTAATATTTGAAGCTTACACTTTTCTTTGAAATAAAAAAATTGAAAGGGAGTGATTGTAACTTGAGTGAATAAAAACATACACACACACACATGAGGAGATCATATAAAATTTATATTGATCGTACAGGATGATATACGTTCGTACTGGATGATCAGACAATTATCTTCTATAGAGCATATGGAACGAATAGGAACTTGCTCGGAAAATTTTTTCTAAGTCCTATTCATCCAGGACGAAATAAATTATCATCCAAGACGATTGGCTCTTTGGGAAATTTTTGTCCAGACGAAATTAAATTATCGTCCGTGGCGACTGGTTCTTTAGAAATATTTCATCCAGACGAAATTAAAAATCGTCTAGGACGATCGGGTCTTTGGAAAATTTTCGTCCAGACGAAATTAAATTATCGTTCGTGGCGATTGGTCCTCTGGAAAATTTTCGTCCAGACGAAGTAAAGAATCGTCCAGGACGATCGGTCCTCTGTAAAAATTTCAACCAGACGAATAAATTTTTGTCCAAACGATTAACCGACTTAGGACAGTTTTCAGCAGTTTCTAGAACCGACCTTATAATAACCGTTCGTACCGGACGAACCTAGTTCGTACAGGACGATCATCTGTACGAAGTAAAGAATCGTCCAGGACGATCGGTCCTCTGTAAAAATTTCAACCAGACGAATAAATTTTTGTCCAAACGATTAACCGACTTAGGACAGTTTTCAGCAGTTTCTAGAACCGACCTTATAATAACCGTTCGTACCGGACGAACCTAGTTCGTACAGGACGATCATCTGTACGAAGACATTTCATACACATATTCAAATAGGGTCGTTTCAGATCATTTAAGTAAAATCGTCCAGGATGATCCACGATCGTACAGGACGATCCACTGCATACAGAATTGAGTACTTGAAGTTTTTGGGCGGTTTTTTTATCTTCTGTATAAATAGTCCAAATTAGACTGCCACCCAATCTTTTTGTCATTTGATCTTCGTGCCTCTTGAGAGAATGGCCAAGGAGAGAGTGGAAGAGAGCATTCAAGGGAGGATTCCTACCACTGGAGCGAGAAGGCTTCACTTGGAGTTCAAAGGTAAGAGTCTCTACTTGTGAATTGGGATTACTTCACTCTTTTCCTTCTTCCTTCTAGATTCTTGTGAGAAGATCTGTCAAGGAGATCCGGTTCTCTGCCGACACTTGGAGAGTGTGAACAGCCGAAGGGTTCTCTGCCCACACTAGGAGAGTGTGAAAGGACGGACGGTTCTCTGCCGACACTTGGAGAGTGTGAACAGCCGAAGGATTCTCTGCCCACACTAGGAGAGTATGAAAGGATGGACGGTTCTCTGCCAACACTGGGGATAGTGTGAAAAGACGGACGGTTCTCTTCCAACACTGGGAATTGTGTAAAAGGACGGACGGTTCTCTGCCGCACCTGGGAGTGGTGAAAAGAGTGTGTTGTAAAGGCTTCTCCGCCTTGCTGTGGGTGTAAAAGGAGAGTCACTATTGGTATTAGTGCAATACTCAGAGGGTGCCTCTAGGGAGTGGATGTAGGTCTGGTTATAGACCGTACCACTATAAATCTTGTGTCATTTACTTTACTGTTTTTACATTTCCGCACTTTATATTTCAGTTTTAAAAACTCTGTGGTTGAAAAACATTTTTCTACAAAATTTAAAAGAAATTTTATTTCGGTTCAATAATTTTCTAAAAGGGGACTTAAATTTTTTTTTCAACTACCAATTCACCCCCCTCTTGGTAGCCTTGGGACATTCACTTAAGCTTAACAACCTAATTAGTAGACTCAACAGGGTTCGCTGCCTACACTTGGAGAGTGTGAATAGCCTAAGGGTTTGCTGCCTACACTAGGAGAGTGTGAATAGCCAAAGGCTTCGCTTCTTACACTTGGAGAGTGTGAATAGCCGAAGGGTACTCTGCCCACATTAGGAGAGTGTGAAAGGAAGGACGGTTCTCTGCCAACACTGTGGATTGTGTAAAAGGACGACGGTTCTCTGCCGCACCGGGGAGTGGTGAAACGAGTGTGTTGTAAAGGCTTCTCCGCCTTGCTGTGGGTGCAAAAGGAGAGTCACTATTGATATTAGTGCAATACTCAGAGGGTGGCCCTGGGGAGTAGATGTAGATCTGGTTTTAGACCGAACCACTATAAATCTGGTGTCATTTACTTTACTGTTTTTACGTTTCCGCATTTTAATTCTTAGTCTTAAAAACTATGTGGTTGAAAAACTTTTTCTACAAAACTTAAAAGAAACAATTTTTATTTCGGTTTAACATAATTTTAAAAGAGGGCTTAAAATTTTTTAAACTACCAATTCACCCCCCCTCTTGGTAGCCTTTGGGACATTAACTTAGGCTTAACAACCTAATTACTAGACTCAACAAGTGGTATCAGAGCATCGTTTCAAAATCATAAGTTTGAACTACTTTTTGATTAACGTAGATGGCTACATTTGGAAACCGAAAGACACCTGAGGGTTACTCTATCACTAGAGCTCCACTGTTTGACAATATTCCTTTTGATTTTTAGAAAGCACGCATGTCTACTTTCTTACAGTCACTTGATTATCGCATGTGGATGCTAGTCCAGGATGGCTTCACAAAACCAACTAGATTAGTTGATGGAGTTATGGTAGAAATACCTTTTACAGATTAGACTATAGAAGAACGTGACTTAGCACAATTAAATGCCAAATGTCTAAATAGTTTCTTTTGTGCTTTAAAATCTGAAGACTACATGCGGGTTTCTACTTGTAAAAGTGAAAAGGACATATGAGATAGACTTTGTATAACTTATGAAGGGACAAATGAGGTTAAGCAATCAAGACTCAATATCTTGTTACATGACTATGAATTGTTTCGCATGAAACCTAATGAATCTATCTCTGACATGTACACAAGATTCACACAAATTGTCACTTCTTTGCATGCACTTGGTAGGGAATTAACTAATGCTTAAATAGTTAATAAAATTCTTCGATGTTTACCTAATGCTTATGATGCTAAAATTACTGCAATTATAGAGTCTAAAGATCTTAACATTTACTCTACTGACAATCTTCTTGGTTCACTCATTGCTTATGATCAAGGAGTAAGTCAAAGAAAGATTGATGCAGGTGAACCACGAAAAGAGAAAAATATTGCACTAAAGGTTGAAGAGTCAGAAAGTGAATACTCACAACCTGAGGATGAAGATGATATTGCACTGATGACTAGACAATTCAGAAGCTTTTTAAAAGGAAGCAGAAAAGACGCCAGCAATGGAACAGAGGTAAGTTTAACAGAAATGGCAAGGTTTCTAATGAAGTAATTTGTTATGAATGCAGGAAACCAGGTCATATCAAGACTGATTGCCCAAAACTCAAAGCCACTCCTAGCAAGGAGAAGGTAGAGGAGAAACTAATGGTAAAGAATGGTAAGAAGAGATTTCAAAGAGCTTTCTGTGCGGACTCAGCTTCAGACTCATCTGAGACTGAAAAAGAAGATGAAGTCAATAATCTTTGCTTAATGATAGACAATGTAGATCACTCAGATCAAGAAGAGGTATGTGACTTAACCTATAATGAATTATTTTAAGTTTCTGAACACATGCATGATGCATATAGGAAAATGAAAAAGATGCATGCTAGTATAAGTTTAGAACTGGAAGAGCTTAAGAAGGAACATGAAATCCTTAGGAAAGACCATGCATTAATAGATAACAACCACATGAAACTACTTGATGAATATGATGACTTGAATAAGAATTTTGAAAATCTAAAATCATCCTATGCTGATCTTGAAAGAGATTTTAAAAAATTTAAGGATGAATCTGAGAGGAAAATATATCGAATCAGTTATACAAATCGACTCTTGGAAGAAATGAATTCATTTTATAAATTGACAATAAGAGCTCTTGAGGATAATAGGATTCCCCCTAAACTTGAAGATTTTACAAATCCTAAATATTATCCTAAATTCATGAAATCCCTTAGAAGACAATCATATGGAAGAAAACATAGGAATATTTCTCCTAATGTTAAATGTAATAATTGTGGATTTGAGTGACATATAGCTCACACCTGTACTTTGAAGATGAAATATAATTTGGTGTGGAGACCTAAGATGCATAAACCTAGACATATCATACATGCATCTGATTATAAATTACTTAAAGGTGAACCCAAACTAGTTTTGGGTTCCCGGTCTAACATTTAAGAGTTTTGCAGGAGTGCTCTCACACAAGACCTCGTGGGAGCATATGGTACCTGGACATTAGATGTTCAAAGCATATGACTGGAGATACTGCTCAATTCATAACACTGAAAGCCAGCAATGGAGGCAAGGTTACATTTGGAGATAATACCACAAAGAAAGTAGTTGGATCAGGTATGATTGGAAATTTAAAAAACTTTTTCATAAACAATGTGTTATTGGTTGAAGGCTTAAAACATAATCTGTTAAGTATTAGTCAGCTGTGTGACAAGGGATATAATGTAAAATTTTTACCTACTAGCTGCATATTAAGCCTAAATGGAAAAGAAGTTTTAAATGGAAAAAGGGTTAACAATGTTTATATCCTAGATTTGAATTCTATTCTATCTCCTACTACTTTTTGTTTAAAAACTGTTTCTGATGAATCATGGCTTTGGCATAGGAGACTTTGTCATTTTAGTATGAAAAACTTTAGGAGAATTACCCAAAAGAACTTAGTTAGAGGTATACCAAAACTAGACTTTACTAAGGACCACCTTTGTGATGCATGTCAATTAGTAAAACAAGTGAAGTCCTCTTATAAGTCCAATAAGGATCTTAGGACCAGTAAACCTTTGGAAATTCTTCACTTGGATCTTTTTGGACCAGTAGGAACTATAAGTCTAGGAGGAAAGGTATATGGATTTGTTATAGTGGATGATTTCTCAAGATTCACATGGGTTAGATTTTTTTTTCATAAAAGTGAATCATTTGAGGAATTTAGAAATTTTTCAACTTGGATTAAAAAAAAACTAGGATGTGAAATAATCTCTTTACAATGTGATCATGGAGGAGAATTTAAAAATGAAAGATTTGAAAATTTTTGTAAAGAAAAAGTGATTGATCATAATTTTTCTGCACCTAGAACCCCTCAACAAAATGGGGCAGTTGAAAGGAAAAATAGAATATTAATAGAAGCCGCCCGAGCAATGTTGACAGAATACTCACTTCCTAGATATTTTTGGGCTGAGGCGGTTAGCACTGCATGTTATGTTCTGAATAGGGTGAATTTTAGATCAAATTTAAATAAAACACCCTATGAGTTGCTAAAAGGAAGAACACCTAACTTGTCACATTTGCATGTTTTTGGATGCAAGGTGTTCATACATAACAATGGAAAATCTGCCTCAGGAAAATTTGATCCAAAATCAGATGAAGGAATTTTTGTTGGATATTCAAGTATTGGAAAATCTTATAGGGTATTCAACAAAAGAACTTTAGTCATTGAAAAAACCACACATGTTGTATTTGATGAATCTGGAAATCTAGAAGAACCAAATATTGTTGAAGAAGAAATTGAGGAAAACTCCTAAAAGATTGATAGATTAAATTTGGAAGAAAATATGAAAGAAAATTTGGAAAGAGAAACCCCTTTGCCTAAAGATTTGAGATTTTCTAAAAACCACCTAAGAGAATTGATTATAGGTGAACCTAGTGAGGGTGTTAGAACTAGGCGTGGATTAAACAAGGAAGTCAATCATTCAGCCTTTATTTCAACAATAGAACCCACTAATATTGAACAAGCACTTTCTGATGAATTTTAGATATTGGCCATGCAAGAAGAGTTGAATCAATTTATAAGAAATAAAGTTTGGGAATTAACCTCAAGGCCAAAAGATCAAAGTGTTGTTGGAACCAAGTGGGTGTTCAAAAATAAAATGAATGACTCAGGAGTAGTCATTTGAAATAAGGCTAGATTAGTTGCTAAGGGGTATAATCAAATTGAAGGAATTGATTTTGAGGAGAGCTTTGCCCCTGTAGCAAGACTTGAAGCAATTAGGGTTTTACTAGAATTTGCCTGTTTTAAAGGTTTTAAATTGTTTCAAATGGATGTCAAAAGTTCCTTTTTGTCTGGGGTTATTGAAGAAGATGTTTTTGTCGAACAACCTCCAGGATTTGAAAATTCAAAATACCAAAATTATGTTTTTAAGTTAAAGAAAGCAATATATGGATTGAAACAGGCACCTAGGGCTTGGTATGAGAGGTTGAGCACCTTCCTACTTGAAAGATCTTTTGGAAAAGGAAGTGTAGATACAACTCTCTTTTTAAAGAAATTTAGAAAGGAAATATTCATTGTTCAAATTTATGTGGATAATATCATCTTTGGATGTTCAAATAAAAATCTTTGTGATGATTTTTTTAAAATAATGAGTAGTGAATTTGAAATGAGTCTAATGGGAGATTTAAATTACTTTCTAGGTTTTAGCAATAAGCAACTTGAGGAAGGAACATTTCTTAGTCAAATTAAATATATTAAGGACATCCTCAAGAAATATGAAATGGACAATGCTAAACCTGATAGTACATCAATGAGTTCCTCAGTTCAGTTGGATAAAGACCTTAAGGGAAAATCTGTTGATCAAAAGAAATATAGAGGGATTATTGGATCTTTGCTTTACTTGACTGCTAGCCGACCAGATATTATGTTCAGTGTTTGCTTATGTGCTAGATTTCAATCAGATCCAAAAGAGTCACATTTGACAGCAGTTAAAAGGATTTTAAGATACTTACTATGAACTCAAAACTTAGGAATTTGGTATCCTAAGTTTAGCTCTTCATTTGAAATTATTGGTTATTCAGATTCTGACTTTGCAGGCTGTAGAGTGGATAGGAAAAGCACTTCTGGAACATGTCAATTCATTGGAAATTCATTAATTTCTTGGTCCAGTAGAAAATAAATTTCAGTAGCCCTATCTACTGCAGAAGCAGAATACATTGCATTAGGAAGTTGTGTGGCACAAGTACTTTGGTTAAAAAAATAGTTGATTAATTTAGGATTAACTATAGGCACTATTCCAATTTATTGTGATAATACTAGTGCTATTTGCATTTCCAAAAATCCTATTCAACATTCTAGAACCAAACACATTGACATAAGGCATCATTTCATAAGGGATCATGTATCCAAGGGAGAAATTGAACTTACTCATGTTTCAACTGAAAATCAACTTGCAGACATTTTTACAAAACCTTTAGCCTTTGATACCTTTAGTACTTTAAGAACAAGACTTGGTGTAATTGATTTGAATGCTTAAATAAAAATATTTTTGCAACATTGATATTTATGTTTTCTTAGTTTATTTATTTTTAGTTTTGTTATGAATTTTGAGATTTTTGAGTGTTTTGAATGAGTTTAATTTAGAGTCTGTGGTTTTGTCTTTGTTTTCTATGTTTTGAATGTTTTGTTTGAATTTGAATTTCTTCAATAAAATTTTAAAAATCCAAAAATTGTGGAAATCGTCCGGGACAAAATTTTTCGTACTGGACGATGTGTGCAAAATTCAGTTTGTGAGAATTTTAACCATTTTGAGAGTAGTTTTTAATTAGTTCGTCTGTACGATCAGATTATCGTCCAGGACAAAATTTCTTTTCTCTGAAACGTTGAAACGATTGAATGCAGCGGTTGAATGGATAAGACAGTTGTAATTGTGAAGTTCGTCCGTACGAACTTTTTGTTGTCCAGACAAACAGACGTTGTTTCATTGTAGGGGACGGTTTTCAACAGACATTAAAATGAATTAACTTTTTGATCGTCCGGACGAAAATGTTTTGTCTGTACGATCGGTCAAGTAAAAAAGCCTGTATGAAGGGATGCATCGTAAATTGTGTTGATTACGAAAAGCCGTTACATTTAGGACGAATTTGATTGTCTGTACAAAATATTTTCATCCAGACGAACGATGATTTTCGTCCAGGACGAACTGTTTTCGTCCAGGACGAACGTATCGTTTTCTTTAAATATGAAGGCTTTCTAACTTAACAATCACATCTCCAAACTTCCCTTTCAATCCCTTTCGACTTCAAATCGACAATAGCCTCCTCAAGCAAGAGACAAAAGGTGTTGGCAAAGAAACCCCACAGGAATGCCTCGTAAAACTTTTTGTCAAAAGAAAATGAGGAATCCTTTCCTCATTTTGCGTCTGCCAAAATAACTCCCTCTTGCATTCTAATTCAAAGAGAGATTAACTTCAAGGTAATGCACCTTTTTGCCTCACCCAGTTTCAATTCATTCTTTCTCTCGTCCACCTCTACAACAAACAAACCTTTCTCTATTTTCTAGCCAACAAGAGTTTTAATTCTGACCACACCTGCATAAGTTCTTATATTTTCAAACAAAAAGTTTAAATCACCAAGCACGACATTGGTGCCTTTCTGAAATTAAGAACTGAAGGATATAGAGCCCACACCCTAATGAGTGAAGACACTTTCAAATGGTATGATGTCAATAGGGTGATTAGACAAAGTGGCCTAATATATCATGTTGCTAGAGTCTCCGGTATGACCAAAAATGCCCGAATCATCCAGCATATCCTTCGATATTCAATCATTCCTAAAGATGGTGATAGGATAAATATTTCCCCTCTCCTTTATGTTCTGACCTTTTTAGTTATAGATTTTAAGCCTATTGACGAAGCCCAACTTATCCTAGACCATCTCTATGGACTTTCAGAAATTGGGCACGCAGAACAAAAGAGAAAAAGGAACATCTTATTAGGACACTTAGTTACATACATTTTGGAAAAGAAATACAACTTAGTGCATCCTGATGATGAATACAAAGAGCCAGTTTACTACAATGATGTTTCCATCAGAGCAATTTTCAAGGAGGAAAACGGGAAAGCACATGCCAGTGCTTCAGAAGTAGAAGAAGAAGGAGAGCAAACTTCTGCACCTCTGATTGAGAAATTTGATAAACTTGAGACTCATGTTGATCATAGATTTGATCAAATTGATGCTCAACTTATACAGTAACAACAGGACATTGGTAGCATCAGATATGAAGTACATGAAATCAATACCAATGTTATGTTGATGGCCTCCTACTTTAACCTTTTTGGTGGCATTCCTCCTCCTCCTCCAGAAGAATAGAGAATGAGAGATGATTTTGTGTTTGTTGTACTTGTGTTTAGCTTTAAATGTTATGTTAGTGTTTATTTTAGTATTTGTTTTAGTTATGTTTTTCTTATGCTTGTTGTTTTTGTTGTTGTTTTTGATATTATGAAATGATCATGTAATCTTTTTCATTAATATCAATATATGTCGTAGTTGATTTAATTTTGATTTGTTTTTAGAATGTGGTTAATTTTTATTAATTTTATTAGTATTTTTTAATCTTAATTGTGCTTAAATCAGATTGTAATCTGAGATTGATTACATTAGAAAATCTAGTCTTTCTAAATTTAAAAGTTGTTTATAACTTGTTATAATTAGAACTTTTAAATTCATGTCTATTCATTTAGACTATATAAAAGTTATTATTATTATTGCAATATAGATATTTTCTTATTTTGTATTTCTATGCTCAAGTGATATTTATGCACTGAGAAATATTTGAAATTTTAGATTATTAATTTTGGAAAGATTTGGTCTCAATTACTCTTGAAAATTATACAAAGAGTACAAAAATCTAAAGGAATGCGTAAAGGTTCGCAAATATGAAAAGGAGGCACAAAATTAGCCCAATGTCAAAAGATGCACAAAAATGTACCCAAAATTTGAAAAAGATGTGCAAAGCGCCACATTTGGTAATTCTCTTCTTTCCAAATTCTTTCAATCTCTTAATTCAAATTGATCTTATGTTCATTTATATTCTATTGAACTTTGTAATATAGAATTTTTATACATCTCTCTTGTAATGATTTTCTATATTCGAATGTCTAAATTGAATCATGTCTTTGATAAATTCTTGTTACTTACAATGTTATATCACTTCTTAAATTCTATGAATTTCTATGATTTACCTAATGTTATTAGTTTTAGATTGCATACCTTATGTCAATCACCATTTAGATTAAATTTTCAAATGAATTTTATATAATTACTTACATTTCTTGTCTATTTCTTCTTCACTTTTTGTTGTTGTCAAAAAGGGGGAGAAATTATTGTGTTTGTATATTTTATTTTTATTATGTTTGTTTGTTTTATTTTGTTTTAATTGTTTTGTTTGCATTTTGGTTTTGTGTTTGACTTTGTAATTTTGTTAAAAAAATTTTTTAAAAAACAAAAATTTTGTTCTTTGATTCAAAATGCCTCCTTATTTTCATGTATTCATCAATTCAGGGGGAGTTTAGGAGATTTATTTAAATTGAAACCATACAAATAATAATTGTTTTGCCATCATCAAAAAGGGGGAGATTGTTAAGATAGTTGCTATTTGAATGCTTTACATTTTTGCAACTTATGTAGTTTTGATGATTCCAAACATTATTGTTCAAATGTGTAGTTATCTCCTAACAATTTTAGAAGATTTGTATTTGCTCTTGTGTGTACTAACATTTCAGGAAAAATGAACTCCAGACTTCAAATCAAATTCAGAATGAGATACTTTGTAAAATTTGAAGTTTGCATTTCTTTGAAATTAAATTGAAAGGGAGTGATTGTAATTGAGTGAATAAAAACATACACACACATAAGGAGATCATAAAAAATTTATACTGATCGTACTGGATGATATACGTTCGTACGGGACGATCAGACAGTTATCTCCTATTGAGCACATGGAACGAATAGGAACTTGCTTAAAAATTTTTCTAAGTCCTATTCGTCCAGGACGAATTTTGCAATCATCCAAGATGATTGGTTCTCTGTAAAATGTTCGTCCAGACGAAATTAAATTATCGTCAATGGCGATTGGTCCTCTGGAAAATTTTCGTCCAGACGAAATTAATAATCATCCAGGACGATCTGATCTCTGGAAAATTTTCGTCGAGACGAAATTAAATTATCGTCCATGGCGATTGGTCCTATGGAAAATTTTCGTCCAGACAAAATAAATAATCGTCCAGGACGATCGGTCCTCTGTAACAATTTCGTCCAGACAAATAAATTTTCGTCCAAACGATTAACCGACTTAGAACTATTTTCAGCAGTTTCTAGAACCGACCTTGTAATAACCGTTCGTACCGGACGAACCTAGTTCGTACGGGACGATCAGCTGTACAAAGACATTTCGTACACATATACAAATGGGGTCGTTTCAAATCATTTAAGTAAAATCGTCCAGGACGATCCATAATCGTACGAGACGATCCACTGCGTACAGAATTGAAAAATTATAGTTTTTGGGCGGTTTTTCTTATCTTTTGTATATATAGTCCAAATTAGACTGCCATCCAATCTTTTTGTCATTTGATCTTTGTGCCTCTTGAGAGAATAGCCAAGGAGAGAGTGGAAGAGAGTATTCAAAGGAGGATTCCTACCATTGGAGCGAGAAGGCTTTACTTGGATTTCAAAGGTAAGAGTCTCTACTTGTGAATTGGGATTACTTCACTCTTTTCTTTTTTCCTTCTAGATTCTTGTGAGAAGATCTGTCAAGGAGATCTGGTTCTCTAACGACACTTTGAGAGTGTGAACAGACGAAGGGTTCGCTGCCTACACTTGGAGAGTGTGAATAGCCGAAGGGTTCGCTGCTTACACTAGGAGAGTGTGAATAGCCGAAGGGTTCGCTGCCTACACTTGGAGAGTGTGAATAGATGAAGGGTTCTCTGCCCACACTAGGAGAATGTGAAAGGACGGACAGTTCTCTTCAAATACTGTGGATTGTGTAAAAGGATGACGGTTCTCTGCCGCACCGGGGAGTGGTGAAAAGAGTGTGTTGTAAAGGCTTCTCCGCCTTTTTGTGGGTGCAAAAGGAGAGCCCCTATTGGTATTAGTACAATACTCAGAGTGTGGCTCTGGGGAGTGGATGTAGGTCTGGTTTTAGACCAAACCATTATAAATCTGATGTCATTTACTTTACTGTTTTTACATTTCCGCATTTTAATTCTTAGTCTTAAAAACTCTGTGGTTGAAAAACGTTTTCTACAAAACTTAAAAGAAACAATTTTTATTTCGGTTCAACATAATTTTAAAAGAGAGCTTAAAATTTTTTAAACTACCAATTCACCCCCCCCCTCTTGGTAGCCTTTGGGACATTAACTTAGGCTTAACTACCTAATTACTAGACTCAACAATATGTTCTATCATAGAGATGAATGCTGAATGACTAACCTCTTTCCTCTGTCCATGCCTAGTTCTTTCACCTTTTGAAGGCTCTCCTAAAATTAACTCTTTATGATGACTAGAAGAATATCTCCATTCTCTAGGAAAATCTTCCTGAGGTTCTACCCCTTCTAAGGTCATAGTCTCTACTCCTTGAATTGCCTCTAATTTATCTTCTTCAATTTTAGACTAAGAGGGCTTATCTGATCCATCAAATATTACATGGTTGGACTCTTCTACTACTAGGGTTCTCTTATTAATGATTATATAGGTCTTACCTACAAAAGAATAACCTAAGAGGATACCCTCATCAGACATGGGATTGCATTTTCCTAAAGGTAGTTTGTCATTAATCAAGATGAAGCACTAGCACCCAAAGACATATAAGTGTGAAAGATTCGGTGTCCAACTCTTAAGGAGTTTATAAGGAGTTCTATTCAGCTTAGATCTAATGTTTACCCTATTTAAGACATGACACGTCGTGATTATTGCTTCTGCCCAAAAATATCTAGGAATGGTGTACTCTGCTAGCTTCTACCAAGATTCTATTCTTTCTTTCTGCTATACCATTTTACTAATGTGTTCTAGGGGCTAAGAAATTATGCTTTATTCCTTTCTCTTGATAGAATGATTCAAACTTTTCATTTTGAAACTCTCCACCGTGATCACTATATATTATTGAGATTTTACATCCTTATTTTTGTTGAATCCAAGTGGAGAGTACCTTATATTCCTCAAATGACTCATTCTTATGTGTTAGGAATCTTACCCAAATGAATCTATTGAAGTCATCTACAATTATAAATCCATAATTTTTTTCCACCTAGGTTGAGTGTGCTAACGGTTCCAAATAAGTCCATGTGTAGGATTTGTAAAAGCCTAGAGGTGATCACTTCTTTAATTGAATGAAAGGATGATTTGACTTATTTTCCTAGTTAACAAGCATCACATAAATAATCCTTAGTGAAGTTTAACTCAGGTACACCTCTAACTAGATTTTTCTAAGTGAAGTTTCTAAGTGTTTTCATACTAGCATGGCATAGTCTCCTATGCCATTGCCACGAGTCATCTACTATTATTTTTAAGGAAAAGGAATTTGAACTATCAATGCAATCAAGATCTAATATGTAAATATTATTCATTCGTTTTCTTTCTAAAATAAGTTTGTCATTTAAACTAATTAGGCATTTGTGATCAGACAGAAATTTAATGTAAAAATCTTTATCACACAATTGACTAATGCTAAGTAAGTTATGCTTCAAACTATCAAATAATAAAACATTTTCAATTAAAAAATTCTTATAATTACCAACAATACCTGAGCCTATCACTTTCCTGATAGTGTCTCCAAAAGTTACTTTGCCTCCTGTTCTGGTCTCTAATAAAATGAACTTCTTCATATCTCCAATCATTTGTCACTAGCAGCCACTATCCAGGTACCACATGCTCTCACCAGGTCTTTTGAGAGAGCATCCCTACAATTTCATTCAACGGTTAGATTTGGGAATCCAAGTGAGTTTGGGTTCCTCCTTATGCTTGCATGAATGAGATGTATGCATGCTATGCTGTGATGGATGCACTTTAGGTCTCCATACTAGGTGTGTTCTACGATGAATTGTGCGTGTGTGGGCTATGTGACCTAACATGCCGCAAGAGAAGCACCTAACACTGGAAAATGGTTTACTAATCTATGTGAGTGGTGTTGCCTCTTTCTAAAGTTTTGTGATGCATGAAGTGCTGGGGGTTTGCTAGATTGGGCTAATATGAGTGATGCATTTTCTTTTTTTAGTTCTTTGATTTTTTTATTTAAAAGTATTATTTTGATATGTCAATCCACGAACTTCTTTTTTTAACAAATGCTCATTGTGATCTACTTCTAATGCAAGTTTGTCTAGTTTGGGAAAAGCCTCTTCTAGTTCAACATGAGTGGTTTTCAAGGATTCATGCACTTCTGTTAGTTCAACATGCTTCTTATTTAATGCATCATACTCATCAAGAAGCAACATATGATCTCTATCTAAATCAAAATTTTCTTTAACTAAGTTAGCATGCTTAGTTTGTAAAGTGCTAAAATCAATATTAAGACTAGCATGCATCTTTTTCAATTTCCTATACGAGTTATGAATTTTTTCAGAAATAAGTAATAAATCCTTGTATGAAAGCTGACTTACCTCGTCTTGATCTGATTGATCAAGATTATTGTTAGCCATTAGACATAAGTTTGTTACCTCCTCCTCTACTTCTACTTCTGATGATTCTGAGGTAGAGTTGGCCCAAAAAGCTTTTTTGCATCTTCATCTTTTCTTTCTTATACTTGGCTTTGTCCTCGCCTTTTTTCTTAGTAGGTTGGCTCTTTAAGTTGGGGCAATAAGCTCAAAGGTGACCTGGCTTCCTGCAGAAACCACAAGCTTTTACCTTTATTCCACCTATTCTGATGACACCTTTATTTTCTTTTCAAAAAATTATTGAACTGTTTGTTCATCAAGGCTATGTCATCTTCTTCCTCCCCTGTAGAGCTTTCACTTTCTAAATTGTTTGCTTTTAATTCCACCGTCTGCTCCTTCTTTTCACCTACATCACTTTGCCTTTGACACACCCCTTGCTCGTACGTAATAAGTGAACCAAATAAGTTATCAATAGAATAAGTGTTTATATCCTTAGATTCAATGATGGCAGTAATTTTTGCATCGTAGAATTTAGGTAAGCATCTAAGAATTTTGTTAACTTTTTCAAAATTTAAAATTTCTCTACCAAATGCATGCAAGGATGTCACAATTTGGGAGAACCTAATGTACATTTCAGATATTGTTTCGTTAGGTTTCATACAAAAGAGTTTAAAATCATGCAATAAAATGTTAAGCCTAGACTGTTTAAATTCATTAGTTTCTTTGTACGTGATGCAGTCTATCCCAAATCTCCTTAACAGTAGCACATGTAGAAACTCTCATGTAATCCTCAGACTTTAAGGAACAAAACAAACATTTTAAGCACTTCACATTCAATTTAGTTAATTCTCTATCCTTAGTACTCCATTTAGTAAAAGGTACTTGAGTTTTCACTCTATTCAAAGTTTTAAAAGGTGCAACATAACCATCATTGACTAACATCCACATGCACTAATCAATAGACTATAAAAAGTAGACATTTTAATTTTCCAGAAATAAAATGGGATATTGTCAAAAAGAGGTGGACGGGTTATTGAATAACCCTCCGCGGTATTACGATTACCAACATGTGACATGATCTTTTTTCAAGTTTTTCTAAAAAAGTATTTTTTAAACCCTGCTATGATACGAATCAAAGTTACTAGATGCACCAAGAGGAGGAGGGGTGAATTGCGAAAAACTTGTTGCAATAAAAATCCTAAACAAGAATTCTAATAATTTTTTTAATTTTTAAATTTTTAACAAATTCGAAAACAATTATTTAAACACAATTTGCAACAATGAAATTCTTTTTCTTTCACAATTATCACCATGTAATGTAATGAAAATAAAGTGCAAGTAAAAATAAAAAGTGATAAGGAAAAAGCACACCAGAGTTTTATAGTTGTTCGGTCAAACCATGACCTACGTCCACTCCCCGAAGTCCTCCACTCCAGGAATTTCCCTACAAAACTATAGTTCTCCTTTTGCCCCCCTCGGCAAGGCAGAGAAGCCCTTACAAGACTCACTTTCAATAACCCGATGTTGCGGAGTACTAAGCACTTTTCTCACCCTCCTTGCAACGACAGTGTAACTTCTCATTTTTCTCCCTCCTGGAGAAGGCAGACACCTTCGAGGACACAGATGTAGAATAGTCTCCCACCTTAGAGAGCCTCCCACAAGTTCTTCTCGAGCCATAGGAGGAGAAAGATGAAGCAAGAACGGAGCAACCGTGTGATCTCCCTCACACTACTTCTCCCTCACCATGCTCACCCTCTCCTTCCTCTCTCAAACTCCAAAAACTTCTCAAGATCTATCTCCCAAGGATTCCCTCTCTAATAATGTTCCCCTCTTCTGTCACATATTAAAAATATAACTATTTTAATACTTCAAAATGAGCTCTAAAATCCCTAAAACTTTCAAAGTAGTCGTTATTATCGTACAATACGATTTACCATCATATTATACGATTTATATAATAGGCTTCATCCTGGTACGAAGGTTTAAAAATATTCCAAAAACTTATAAATATAGTCACACAGTACAATTTACATTCATTCGGTACGATCATCAACTCTTCTGTTCATACACGATGATAGCCGGGACGATCAAAACTCATCTCTGTACATCGTAGGGTATGACCTACTTCATATAGTATGAATAGTCAAAATCAAGCCATCGTCCAAGTTGAAGTTAGGGATGATCAAAACTCGTCTCTATACATGGTATGGTATGATATACATCGTACAATACGATTAGACAAAAATAAGAGATCATCTAGGACGAAGTTCAGGATGATCAAAACTCGTATATGTTCATCGAATAATACTAACATGTTCATACATTATGAGTACCAATCATTGATAAAAACCTTAATTTATTTCACTAATCACAGGTTAATTTAAGTAAGTATTCAAAATAAATCATACAGTACAAACTAATTCATATAGTACAAATGAATAATAAACTTAAACTAATCTGGTGGCTAGGGTTTTGGATTAGTAACACATCGTATAAGATGATACAAATCGTACAGTATGAAGTGTTCACAAAAATATGATTCAACCAGATCAAATCATACAGTACGATATAAATTCGTACAGTACGATCAACATAAAAATATATATATTTTTTAAAACCCTCCCCCCCCCCCTTTGTGTGTGCATGGTTGCTCAGACTTACATGCAGTTTGTGGCCAGACTAAAGAAAAGAGAAGTTAAAATAAATAAATAAAAAAAATTATAATGATACAGTCTCACACTCCTACTCTACCCAGTCTTGAGTCTTCCTGTTGTCCTGCGTAACTTGTGATCTTCCTGAAATGTTAGTACTCTCAGAAAATAGCAAAAATTAAAGATACTTTATGAATAGTAGTTCAGGCGACATTGTTTGTCCTCATCAAAATCTCAAACTCGGGGTCATGGATCGCAACACTAAGAGTTATAAATTTTCATTTATGGGTTAAAAAAAAAATAAATGGCTATTGAAATTCAAATCATAAAAATTTTGAGCTCATTATGACATGGTTCAGTGCATTCTAAATGATATTTAGGGTTTGTTAAAGGATGTCCCAAAATTTATTGGGATCTCCATGCATGTAATGTGGTTTAAAGGGGTAAAAGGGCAATTTTTTCAACCTAGGTTGACATTGTCAACCAAGGTTGACCAGGGCTTGGGATTTGGATCAATACACTACAAAATAGATTTTGGATATGTAGTAAAAGATTGCATAACTTGGTTTGAATGATCATGGAAGAGGTTTAAGAAAAACTTTGTTTTGAAGGTTAAGATATTTTTATTTTATGTTCAACTATGGTATACCAAGATTCAATGCTAGTTTAACACATCATGCTAGTGATGATGGTCTTGATTAATGAGTTTGGAGAGGCCTCCAAGAGATAAAAAATCTTAATATGTCATGTTTAGTGGCATATACAATAAATATTTGATGGTTTTACATCCTATGGAGATGGTTTTAGCTTCAAGGGTTAAGATTTTTTAAATTCCTTCAAAGTGTTGTGGTTGACCCTAGGGACATGCATAATCAATATCATTAGGTTTTAGTGCAAAAGAACTTTCTTCAAAAATAGGTTTTCGATGAAGGGTTTAAGGCTTAGTTTTTAGAATGGAATTTGGAATATTGAATTATTAGTGAGTTTAATTAATGGATTTGATTGAAATTTGGTTTAGTTAATGATTTAAGGGAACATAAAGTGTGAATTTCTAGTATCATTTACAATCATCTATGATCTTCAGTGATTGAATACGTGATCAACTGACTATCACTGGGCACTTTCAAATAAAGTATTAAATGGTTTTTTTAGATTTTTGTTTTGACTTGACCATTAGAGATTAATTGTTGATGGAATTTTATCTTTTTATTGATCATATCACTAATAATCATTTTATATTATCAAGTGGTAGATTAGATGATAAAGTAATAGTTAGGGGTGACTATCAAGTAATGATTTTATGTGTCAATGTTTAAGGAACTATGCCAATACTTAGAATAGAATTTTATTTAGGGTTTGAAATATGGTTCAATGATTGATGTATGAAGGAGGAATTTTTTGTTTAGAAAAAATAACCTCATTTAAAAATGAGGTCAAAAATAGTATTAGATTACGCTTTTAAGCATCATAGTGCTCAACTTTTATAACACTACAGTGGAGCAGTTGCCAAATTGAGGAGCCATGTAACCTCAACAAAAAAAGATACTAGGAAAATCTTTAATCATGTCAGGTTAGCCCAACATCGCAATATAGAAACACCAATAGTATTGAGGCTTTATTTATTCTTATACTGCCAAAATGTTAACATTTTTGTTGTCTCAATGCTTGATGCTGTTTCTATACTTTTATAAATAGTTTTTCAATTCTTTTATTAAAATAGATCTATCAATCTCAGTGAAATCTTGGTGTTTTCCTTTAGTTCCCTATTAGAGTAAAATCTAAGGAGAAAAGTGAAAGATACTTTTGGAGATCTTAGCTTTTATTTTGTACGAAATTCTATTTTGAGAGGAAAAAATGTTGCAGCTCGAGCTTCTATTTTGGGAGGAAAATTTTTGTAACTTGAGCTCATGAGTTTATATTTTTAATGATAACAAACATTGTGGTTCACATCCTACTAAATTTTCAGGAACACCATGCACCATCAAATGAAGATTTAATGGTCAAGATTGTGTAAAATATATTAACTATAACAATTTTTGTAATATTCATTGATGCATTTTTTATTTCTTCAATCAAGTCTTGTAAGGATGTATGCTTTCTTGGTAACCATAGATACACACACTCAAGGGTAGTGAGATTGATTCAAAACCAGAAGTTTAATGTTTGAACTAATTGTACTGTATAATTAGCTCTTCTAAGTAATCATGATGGATGATTTAGATCATCCAGAATGATTAGTTATTATCATAAAAATTGTCGCAAATTATAATTTAGGCAAGTTTTGATTTTTAACTTTTTTTTCTAATTATCTAGGACAATGTACATCATATTTGATGATCTATGTCAATCATGCCTAAATTGATCACATGATTAAGGGACTAATTTTGGTTAATTTATTCAAATTGATCATCCAGGATGATCAGTGAAGATCGTACTGGATGACCCAAGAGGTACAGTAGTTGATACTTGATCATCTGAGATGAAATAACATAATGTTTCTTCTAATCATCTTAGATGATCCCCAATATCATACTGGAAGATCTTCATAAAATTGAATTGATCATACTCACTATTTGGAGAACGTCCAAGACTATCAGGTAAAATTTTACACATAGTACCAAAAATTTTTTTGATTATAATGGATGATCTTTGCCACTAGAATTGAGTTTCTAGTGTTTTTTATACTCTCTATTTAAGCTTTCCATGAATAAAATTTAAGAGTCTTTTGCATCCACTGTATCTTCATTCTTCTGGAGAAAACTTAAAGGGAAAACTTAAAAGGGAGAGAGCAAAGGGTTGAGTTTGAGAGGGAGAAGATCTTTTAAGTGGATTTTAAGGGAGTGTGGAGAGGATTTCACATGGTTTCTCTAGCAACCTTGCACCTCAGTACCATCGGATTAAAGGTTCATCTTGAGGGAAGGTTTAGAAAGTATAATATCTCTTTGGTGTTAGAGGACCAGACTGCTCAGCTGTATTAGGGAAGGGGAAAGGGATTCATGGTTCTCTGCTATCTCCTGGTGGGAGAAAAGGAGTCAAGGTTCTTAGTCTGTGAAAGGAGTTTTGATCCTCTGCCACACAGGGTTGGTGGAAAGATTTTGTAAGGGCTTCTCTGCCTTGCTTTTGGGACAAAAGGAGATACACTAAATGGTTTTAGTGCAAAACCTTGAGGGTCCCTTTAGGAGTGCAAATAGGTCAGGTTGGATCAAAGAAGATTTAAGTTATCTAAGGATCAATCCCTATCGACCATTGTGTTCTGCTCTCCCATGGAGATTCTTTGGAGATTTCGGGCTTACGTTCTAAAGCTTACTTTCGTTCCTATGCAATCTAGTTTGGCTTCTCTTTTTTTCATTTATAATCCTTGGCTTTCATTCAATCCTTCTAAAATTTCATTTGAGCTTCTTTTATATTTTTTTATCATCGGGAGATGACGACTCCATCGTCATCCATCCCTCCTATAACTTCCATCCGTGATGGCTATTTTTGGTCCTTCAACGATGTTTTTTCTAGTTCTTCTTCCTCTGCTCCTAAGCTCAACTTTTTGCACACCTCATTCAAGGACTGCTCGACTCCTATGTTCGATGAATTGATGGTTCTCAGTTAGCTTCCCTGTTTTCTCCTACACTTATTGGTAAATTTCTTTTGCATAGACATAATTTGGATGTTATCCAAAAATCTTTCATAATCTTGAAACTATCGGGTTCTTTTCACGTTGGCTTGCTGAATCCTCATCATGTTGCAATTCAATTGATAAACATCTTTATTATAGTCACATCTTTGCTAGAAGGTCCTAGTATATTCAAGATTATCAAATGTATTTTCTCAAATGGACGCCAAAATTTGATATGAGGGATGAATCACTTATTGCACCTGTTTGGATTTCGTTCCCTAAGTTGAGACTTCATTTTTTTAATTCACAAATCACGTTTGGTCATGCGTTGATTTTTGGAAGACCTTTACAAATGGATTAAGCCACTTCTTCTATCTCTCATCCATCCATGTCTCGTATTCTTGTGGAAAATGATGTTTCTAAGAAACATCTGAGTGATGTTTGGATAGGTTCTGAGCTGAATGGTTACTTCCAAAAAGTTGAATTTGAAAATTTGCCTATTTTTTCCTCTCACTGTAAAATGCATGGTCATGGTGTTAATGAATGTTTTAGGTTGCATCCTCATCTTCGTAAAGTTAAAGCTGTGTCCATATAATCTCAATAAAATGATGGACCTCTTATCAAGAATGTTTGTTTTCCTTCTACTAAGATTGAAGGATATAATTCTAAGTTTGGTGATGCTCCTTTACCTATGCTTATTGACCCTACCGCCCTTCAAACCAAACCCATTCATACCTATTCGGATCGTACCATTGTGGATGCTCCTCCTAGTGTGCAGGTTAATGCTATTAGTACATTGGCCTATTGTCCTAATGATTTTGACAACTCAAACAACCAAGAGCCAACTGACTCTTTCTCTCTCTCTCTCTAAATATTGCTAACTTTGAATTATTAGTTATGGATTGTTTATTGAATTCTAAAAAATCCTCAAATATTGATGTTTCTTTATGTTATGTTCATGGTCAAGAGGATGTGTTTAGAAATGAAAGTAATAATATTGGGGCCTAATGAAAAGGCCTTGGTTTAAAAAGAAAATATTGAACTTGGCCTTAATCGTTATGCTAATAACAATGAAGAATTATTAGAGGAAGGTGAGCTTCCTCTCTTATTTGATTATTGGCTGTAAGTCTCCCTCTACCTTTGAACATAATTATGGTGTTCTCACTGATACTTATGAATTGGAATTTTTGCTAAATACTTTGCTAAAGATGATAATAATATTAGTTTTATTAAATCTCAAAGTAAGCATGGTAGGAAGAGCAAGAACTTCATTTTACAATCGAGTAGAAATACCCATTCACAAACTAGTCGTTAGCTTTGTTCTTTATGTTTAAATCAATTATTTGAAATGTCAGGGGTCTTGGGTGTTCTTCTTGTTTCTTGCGGGTGAAGAATTTATGTCGCATTCATGGTATTTCTATTCTTATTTTCTTGAATCGCTTGTCAATGTCTCTTTTTACTTAATAATGATAGATTTCTAGGTTTTAAGGATGCTACTGCTATTTGATGATTTGATTCATATTGATATTCTTAGTAATTTTGCTCAAGTGCTGCATTGTAAGATTGAAGTTTTAAATCTGAATTGTTGTGCTTCTTTCATTTATGCAACCTCTTCTCGTGGGAATAGAAAAATTCTTTAGGAGTAGTTATCTACCTTTCATAGCATTTGTCAATTACCTTGGTTGGTGGGTGGTGATTTTAACACCATCTCTAATCCTTCGGATCCGATTGGGGGGTCCTCTCCTATTTTGCGTTATAGAGAGGACTTTAATAATATGATTATGGATTGTAATCACATTAAAATTGGCTTTTTGGTAATAAGTTTACTTGGAATCGAGGCCAATTATGGGAAAGGCTTGATCGTATTTTATTTAATGATAACTGGCTTAACTCCTTTAGTTCTATTTATGTTGAACAATTTAGTCGTACACTTTCTAATCACTCTCCTTTACTCCTTGCTCTTAATATTAGACAAGTGAATTCTTTTCCTCAATTTAGATATCAAAATATGTGGCTTCCGCATGACTCTTTTCTAAGTGTTGTTCAAGATAATTGGAATGCCCATTTGCATCCTTATAACTCTATTATGGGCATGAACAGACTTTGGCTCAAGTTGAAAAGACTTAAATAACTTTTAAATTGGTGGAAAAATAATGTTTTTAAAAACATTTTTACTAATATTTTAAATGTTTAAGAGGGTGTTAATAATGTTAAGATTAACTGTCAGATCTTTCCATATGATGCTAAGTTCTCTTTACCTAGAGAGGCTAAGGCTAGTATCTTTAAACTCCATACCCCAGAGGAAATCTTTTGGAAACAAAAAACTGCTACTAAGAATCTAGTGGAAGGTGATAATAATAAAAAGTATTTTCATGCTTTGGTCAAATGGAAACATGCCTCGAATTCTATTAATAAAATCAAACGTGAGGATGTTTCTGTTACTGAGAATGCTGAGGAAATTGCCTTGTTGGCTATTCAACACTTTCAGGATAGGCTCAACAAGGTTTTTATCCCTAGTAATATTAACAACCCTGCTATTATCCCCAATCTCATCTCTTTGGAGGATAATGATTTTCTTTCTAATAGTCCCTCATTAGATGAATTAAAAGATATTGTTTTTGACACGAATGGTAACTTTATTTTTGGTCTGAATGGGTTCACTACCAATTTTTTTCAAGAAGCTTAGGGTATTATTAAGGATGATCTTTATGCTGTGGTTCTGGATTTTTTTGCGGGTCATACGATGCCTAAATTTTTTTTCTTATACTTTTATTATTCTTATCCCTAACAATAATGATGCTAGTAATTTGAATGACTTTAGATCGATTAGTCTTTGCAATTTCTTCAATAAATTCTTTTCCAAAAATTTTATGACTCGTTTAAGTACTATTTTTCATAAGATTATTTCTTTTTTCAAAATGGGTTTTATCAAAGGTCGTGCCATCTCTGATAATATTTTGCTGGCCAAGGAATTTTACCATGATTTGAATGTTATGGTGAGGGGTGGTAATTCTATCCTGAAGCTTGATATCTCCAAAGCATATGATAATATTAGTTGGAAATTCATTAATAACATCTTTCTGTTATGTAGTTTTAACTTGGTTTTCATTAACCTTATTAGAAATTGTATTAAAGGCTTTTTTTATCTATTATTATCAATGGTAATAGTTCTGGTTTCTTTAAATCTTCTCATGGATTAAGGAGACCCTATGTCTCATGCTCTTGTTATTATTACGGTTAATTATCTTTCTAGTGGCCTTGCTAACCTTTTTTAAAATCACCCAAATTTTTATTTTAAGACTAGAAGGGGTTTCCTATAACTCACTTATGTTTTGCTGATGATTTTATCATTTTTATAAATGCTTCTCATAATAAGATTAATAAGCTTAGATATTTCTTTTACTATTTTCAAACTATTAGTGGCCTATTTTTGAACAATCAAAAATCTTATTTTCTTGTTTCCAACAATATGCATAATAATCATATCTCAGCTATTAAAGACCTTACGAGGTTTGTGTATTACTAGTTACCTATCATGTATCTTGGTATTCCTCTTTTTAAAGGTAGAAAGAAATTTTTTTTATTTGATGATTTAATTACCTCTATGCAAAATAAACTTCAGACTTGGGATTCTAATTTTTGGAGCTATGGGGCAAGGCTTACTCTCATTAGAAGTGTCCTTTATTCTCTCTCAGTCTACTCTTTCCAAACTTTACTTCCTACTAAAATGGCGTGTAATAGAATTGATAATATCCTTAATAAGTTTTTTTTGGAAATGAATTAGTAGTAACACTAAAATTGCTTGGGCTTCATGGGATAACTGTTATGGATTTTAAATAGAGGGCGGCCTTGGTTGCAAAAGCATGGCAGACCGGGCCCATGCTTTTTCCTTTGTGGGCTAAATTTAGTTTTCCTTCATGGTTTAGTTTTCGTGCCAAGTTGTCTTTATGGGCTAAATTTATGTTTTCCAAATATTGTGTGGGAAAACATCCTATTACTTGTTCTTTTAATATTTGTGGTTCTAAAGTTTGGCAGAGTATGTGAAAGGTTATTCGAGAGGTGGAGCCTCATCTTTCTTGTGGTATTGGGGGTGGCAGCATTTTTTCTGGCAGGATCAATGATTAAGTACTTACTCGATTGACTCCCTCATTAATTCCACCTCTACTACAATGGTTAAGGTAAATTATTTCATTAATAATAACTATTGGGATTATGACAAGCTTGCTAATGTGATTGAGGATTTTATAATTCAATAAATTTTCAGTCTTCATTTGAACTTGGAGTCGAAGGATGTGTTATTATGTAAGTTGGCTAGTGATGGGATTTTTAGATTAAAAGATGATTGGCATGAGTTTAGACCTAAGAGTGCTATCACTACCATTTTTCTAATGATTTGGCATAATAGTATACTTCTACTATTGCTACTTTTATTTGGAGAATTTTATATAGATTCATTCCTACGTATGACAATTTTATCAAAAGAGGTTTTATTCTTCCATCCAAGTGTCAATGTTATTATCATTTGGAAAGCATGCATCATATTTTTGTCTCAGGTCCATTAGCTATTAAAACTTTATGTTACTTTGATGATATCTTCAAATTTAATTATTTTAATGCTAATTTGTCTAATCATGCCTTTCTTAATGCTTGGTTTTGATAATTCTAATGGCAACATTAGAAATTTTACCCGTTCCCTAATTTTGTAGTTTCTTTGGGTGGAAAGGAACAATTATCTATTTAATGGCATTAGAATGGATTCTCAGAGGGTTACTAAGAATGTGAAAGAGAAATTGCTTAAATTGGTTTCTGTTAAATTGCTATATATTAAAAGTTTCAAAATTTATTATAACATTGCTTTTGACTTAGGTATCATGTTGGAGGCCACTTTGCTTCATTCTCTTCCTCGTTCTATTTCTTGGGTTAAACCTGCTATGGGTTGTTTCAAGCTGAACGTTGGTATAGCTAATGAAATTAACGACAAGAGTTATGGTGGTATCATTAGAGATTGCCATGGTAATGTTATTATTGCCTTTGCGAGCCTGTTGCTTTATGGTAATCCTCTTATGGCTCTTGTTACTTTGGTTCTTTATGGGTTCAGTAGTTATATGTCTCTTGACATTGCTAATATTGGTATTCGGATTGAGCCCTCTTGTAATATTCAGTGCATTTTTAATGAAGTGGATTCAGTTTGTAACTCTGAGGTTTTTTATATTGTTAGGGACATTAAACATTTGATGGTTTTTATTTCTATTTTATGTTTCTTATGTGCTTAAGGAAGGCAATGTTTGTGCCTTTTGGTTGGCTCATTTTTTTCTGGGATTGATTGTTTCTTGGACTTCATGGAAGCCAATTTCCCCACTCCATTAAAAGGCCTCTTAAGATTGAAAAACTTTTGCTTACCTAATGTTAAAAGTTAATTTGGTCCATATTTGTTTATCTGTTATGTGTGTTTGGCCTTTTGCTGCTGCCTATTTTTTGTTTTTTAGGATTTGCTCTTGGTTTGAGATTGTTCCTATGTTTTTTCTTATTGTGTAACTTGCTCCTTTTTTCTCTACTATGGGGGTTTTCATCTGGTTTTGTTTTTATTTCCTCAGGCTGAGCGATGATTGTAAGCCCTTCTTGATGGGTATCCTATTTGTTGTTATCCTCCCTAAAATTCTGGTTTTGCGGGACTCTATCAGATTTCTAGAAGTGGTTGTTTCCTGGCCTGTTGGTTGGTAATATTTTGCTATAGCATTATTGGGCGGTTGTTTCAATTCTTGTTGCTAAATGGGCTCTCTTCGGTTGTTCGTTCCTTTTATGTGGTGATTTTTGGGTGTGCATTGGGTTTTGGTTTCGGCACCTGGGTGAGTTGTGCTGGATTTCCTTGACTTGTAGTGACTGTTGGGGCATTTTTGTTGGGCTGATGGTGGTTTTGTGGCGCCTAGTTTGGTATTCTCTAGATTGTTATGTTTGGCTTATTTCTGGGTATGGGTGGATGTTCCTTTAGTGGGTTTTATCTAGTTTAATCTGGTTTGTTTGGGGGAGGTGATGTTGGCTGGGGCCATTAGGCTGGATTGAGCAGCATAAGGATTTACCTTGTGATGTTGGTGTGATCCATTCGTTGCTTATCTCTTTTTCCCAAACCTTTCTGGTCTCAACTGTATTTCTTTTAGTTTGGTTAATATTTTTTGGATCTACACCACTATTTTTTGGTGTGTGTTAGGTACTATGTTAAGCTGTTGTGTTTTATGGTTTGTCTGGTTCTACTTCTACTCATGGCTTACTTTCTAGAATGGATTTATTTATCTGAGATTTTTTTGGTGGAGCTTGCATTATTCTTATATGACTAGGTCTATTGTAATATTATAATGCAATCAAACTGTCATTGTGGCTTTATTTTGCATATTCATTGGGTGTATTTTGCTAGCTTAGAGGCCTATAATTATTCTGGGAGGTTTATGGTTTTATTTCTTTATGGGAATATGACTGACTGTAACATGATTCACAGGTAGTTTATTCAACTAGTTTCTTATTGCTTGATTTTGTGAATAATTTTTTATGCCTTATACACTTTTTGGACACTCTATTATGTGCATGTCATTGTGCTACTAAAATTTGGGCAGGAAGTTCACTCTGAATGATAATGGTTGCTGCTTTCCTTTTTTTGGGTGCTTTTGCTGGTGCATCATAGAATGTACCTAGAAATTTCTATAATTTTGTATAGCAAGGATCTTGATCTCATAGTTTTTTTTAATTTTTTTCTTGTAGCACTTTTAAATAGTAGAGAGATTGAGGTACCTTCAAGGACCTTGTACTTTTTCAGTTAATTAACGTGTAGGACCCTCTACGGGTTTCCCCTAAAAAATAAAAAAGTAGGCCAGGTTGGACTAAATCACTATAAATCTGGTTTGTTATTTCTGAATATATTTTTTTACACTTCATTTTTTTTTACATTTATTTTTAAATATAACTACTTGGTTGAAATTCTTTAATTGATATTACGTTGTATTGATTATATATTTTTTTATGTTGAAAAAGTTTTAAGGTTGGGACTTTTCTTTTTGTTAAAAAAAGGTTCTTTAAATATCCAATTCAGCCCGCGCACCCCCCCCCCTCTTTTTGGTTAACCTCGGGACAACTTCTTTAGGGTTTAATGCCCCTCATGAAATTTCAAGTGTTTTTAGAGCATGATTCAAAAATTATGTTTTAAAATACTTTTGAAAAAAATCAATGGCTAACTTTGAAAATTATAATATTTCTAAAGGATATTCAATCACATGGCCACCTCTATTTGAAAATATTTCTTTTTATTTTTGAAAATTTTGCATGTCTACTTTTTTATAATCAATTGATTATCAAATGTAGCATATGATTCAAAATGGTTATTTTGTACCATCATGTAATATAGATGGAGTCTAAACTAATATTCCTTTTATTGAATGTAGTATATTATGTTTAAGATGCATATATTTATCTTAAATTTGCATTAATTTATCTTTTGTTTATGTTCTAAAAGTTTTTTTTTATTTCTATGTTCAAAAAATAAAAAACTAAAAAAAAAACTTATTTCCCCTTTTTTAATATAATTATCTTTGTGAGAGGGGGATTAGGAGAAAGTGTTTTAATTTTTCAAATTCAACCAATAATATTTGCCACCGTAAAAAGGGGGATTTTATTGTAACTTGCACAAGTTTATGCTTTTTTGAAGATAAAAAATATTGTGGCTCACATACTATTGTCTTCTTGTATTTGCAATATATTTTTGTTTGCGTGTGTACTAACTGTTCAGGAACACAATGCACCGTCCAACAAAGATTTAAGGCTTGATTGGGTAGAATATATTATAATCTAATGATTTTTATTTATTTCTACATTTCTTGAGTCAAAGTCTTGTATTTGGTGGATGCTAAACTTGGTGATCATAGACACACATTCAGGGGAGTAAGATAGTGAAAAAATTAGAAATGTAATTTTTCAAACTATTCGTACTATATGATATATAGATCGTATTGTAAAATCATTAAAACTTTTGATTGGCATAATTAAAGAAAATTGAAATCATACTACTATATGATCAAATCATATAGGATGCTCAATTGAAATCAAGATCTCAACCGCCAATCATAATTTAAGTAATATTTTGAAATTCAAAATTTGTACTAATTATGCAATATGATAAGCATCATATTGTATGATATAATTAAATCATGCCTGAATTAATCCTCTAATTAGGGGATCAAATTTGGAATAATTTATCTTGTCAGATCATACGATATGATATGACCAATTATACTGTACGACCCTATCCTTGTGTAAGATGACATTTATTTTTCCACCAATCATACGAGATGGTAATCCAAGTCTATTGAACTTATCATATTGAACGATGCTTGAGATCATACTAAATGATCAACTCAAATACTTGAACTAATTATACAACGTTATAATCTTTAAATAGCCCTAATAGGTTTATTTTAATAAATTATATTATATGTCTGAGATCATACTACACAATCAGTGTCAATATAATTATATTATTAATGTTTTTTATAAGGCCATATATATATATATATATATATATATATATATATATATAGAGAGAGAGAGAGAGAGAGAGAGAGAGAGAGAGAGAGAGAGAGAGAGAGAGAGAGAGAGAGAGAGAGAGAGAGAGAGAGAGAGAGAGAGAGAGGAAACCCACAATGGGGCCTATGCATTAATTAAGGAAAATTGTACACAGTCCTTAAGGTGATCTCAACCTACTACTGCTCAAAGAGCTACAAAAAGAAAGAAAAAGAAATCCTAAGAGCTCGAGTTCCCCACTATAGAATAATACAAGAAACCCTAAGTACATTCTATGGTGCTTAAGAGAAAGCACCTAAAAAGAAAGTGCAAAATAAATAAATAAATAAATAAAAGTCTACATGCAACCAATCCTCGTGTCTTCCTTACAGTCATCAACCCAAAAAAGAACCTATAAGAAAGGCTCATAGGCAAAGTTGACATAGCAGTATTATGTCCTAAGAAAAATGTAAGGATTGTATAAAAGATTAAAGACATAAACTTTAGTATAATAGACAAAAAGAGCATTAGTACCAAGCTAACCACCCAATACCTCTACACAATATCATTACGATAGAACAGGTACCCATAATCCAAATGATAGAATAGAGAAAAACCACCAACGTCCAGTAGAATCAAGCTATCATAAAAAATCTCCATAATCAACCAAAAAGGGTACAACCAAGATAAGGGACCAGTGCTCCAAACATAAAAAACATATTAGGTAGCCATATGTTCAAAAACATGACTTCTAGGCAACCCAAGATAACCCAAACTAAGTTATTTAATAACTCAGAAATAAGCAATACATAAAGAAACAATAAGGAGCTAAAAAAATAACTACCTGAGAGGACACTAGAGTCCACCCAACAAGTGACCCAACCACCCAACAAAACTATGCCCCCGAACTCAATGGACATAGGGAATAAGTTAAAAATAGCATAACCACCAAGACCAGCATCAACCAAAAAATACAGTCCCCGGTGACAGATGGTCCAGGGAAAAATTCCAAAAGCAAAGCAGTGCAAACTGACAAAATAAATGCAAACCCGAAGAAACCCAGCCACCACCATACAAAAAACCTAGAAGAGATAATAGCAGAATAACTACCAGGAAAGAAAATAATAAGAGAAAGGCAACTGGAAATACCACAATAAGAAAACAAACTAGAAGAACACCAAAACCAATAACTGAAGGGTAACCAGTCCTCCCCATAAAATAAACAAAATAGGCTGGAAAAACCCCACGGCCACCCAAAAGAAGCAAAAGAACAAAATGTTACGAATCTAATTTTAGGGAATATAATTTTGATGATAGCAAACATTTCTATTTTTCTATGACTACCTTGCCTACTAATATTTTAGGTCAACAAGATCAAATTGCAATTCAAACTAATTTAAGATTGGGCAGATTAGGACTGAGTCAGCTTGTAATGTACAATAAGTGTCTTTTACATTTTCTTGAGTCTTTTGTAACATTGTGGGTCCTGATGCTAAGTAACCTTGCACACACACACACTTAGGGAAAAAAATTTTGCATTCTAATTAGTGTCTTTTATTTTGATCACATCATCTTGGATGATCCCAAAAATGTCCTAGATGATCAGTTAAAATAATAAACCCTAATTAGGGCATCCTGATTAAGGCAGTCATAATTAAGTGTATCGACCTGGACAATATTAGCATCAGATGAGATGATAGGCTCAAATAAAATAGAATCAGCTGCCAGATCTATTTAGACATCTTTTATTTTTGTACGTCGTCCAGGACATCATCCTGGATGATGTAGTATAATTATGCCGAAATTAATCTGGTAATTAAGGAAAGTAATTAAGGTTTAACTTATTAATTATATCAGTAAGGGTTGCTCCAAGCAAGGATTTGAATCATCTTCTCAAGTCATCATCCCTGGGTCGTTGGAGGTTTGAGAGAGGTCTTCTTCAGCAACTGATCGAGGTTCTCTACCTACTTCTAGAGGAAGCAAAAGGAGTTAGGTTCTTTGCCTGCTTTTAGAGGAAGCAAAAGGAATTGAATTCTCTTCTTGCTTTTGGAGGAAGCAAAAGGAGTTGGGTTCTCTTCCTCATCGAGGTCGGTGGAAAGGAGTTTTGTATGGGCATCTCCACTTTGCCGTGGGGGCAAAAGGGGAGACCTGAGTTTAGTGTAATACCTAGAGGAGAGGCTCCGAGGAGTGGATGTATGTCAAGTTGATGTAACCAATATAAAATCTTGTGTGTCCTTTATTATTTTACTTCCATATTTAATTTCTGCACTTTAATTTTTGTGGTGATTATTTGGTTGTGTTTATGATTTTTTTGGAGAAAATTTTAAATAAAACTTCACCTCCCCTCTTGGTTAGCCTTAGGACTAGTTCATAAGGGCTTAACATCCCTGACTAACCATTAAATGGCATTAGTGCGGGATTCATAAAATTGAGTTTTTGAAAACTTTTGAATTTCGATCAATGGCTAACTTTGGTAATCATTATACTGCAAAAGTATTCTATTACCTGACCACCTTTATTTGATAATATTTCATTTGATTTTTGGAAAACTTGTATGTCTATATTTTTACAATCGATTGACTATCGCATGTGAATGCTTGTTTAGGATGGTTATTCATCTCTATCTTGTAAAATTGATGGCATTAATACTATAGTTTATTTCACTGAATGGACTCTTGAGGATAGGAATTTAGTTCAACTGAATGCAAAATGCGAGTCAAAAGATTATATGCGTGTTTTAACTTGTGCTACTGGTAAAGTAATTTGGGATAAATTGTGTATTACTTATGAACCAAAGAAGTTAATAATCTAGGTTGAATATTTTATTGTATGACTACTAACGTTTTTGTATGAAACCTACTGAATCAATTTCAAACATGTATAATAGGTTTACTCAAATTCTCACCTCATTGCATGCCTTAGGAAGAGAGCTAACAAACTATGAAAGAGTGAATAAAATTTTGAGATGTTTTCCTTCTTCCTTTGATGCTAAGATCACTACAATTATTGAATCTAAGGATTTGAATACTTATTCTATTGATAACTTACTTGGATCACTAATTATTTATTAGTAAGGAGTGAACTAAAGACAACTTGATTTAGGTGAGTGAAAGAAGGAGAAAATTGTGGCATTGAAGGCCAACAACATGGATACTGATTCTTTCGAGTTTAAAAGCAATGATTTTGCCTTAATCACTAGGAAATTCTAAAGATTTCTAAAGAAAAATCACAAGCACCATCAGAAATGGAACAAAGTTAAGGATAAAAAAAATTATAAAAGTTTTTCTGATGTTATTTATTTTGAATGCAGGAAGCCTGGACTTGTCAAAGTTGATTGTCCTTCACTTAAAGGATCACCCAAACAAAAAAAAAGGGTGAGGAGAAACCCAAGTTTAGAAATGAAAAAGATAAGAAGTAGTTCCAAAAGGTATTCTAGGCATATTCAGCATTGAACTCCTATGACATTGAAGCTAAGGAGGAGACAATAAACTTGTGTTTGATGCTTGGTGATTATCTTGGTCAATCTGACCAAGAAGAGGTATAAGAACCAACCTATGATCAATAACTTGAAGTTTGTGATAACATTCATACATCATATAGGAAACTTAAGAAATCTCATGCTAGTTTGAAAATGAAGTTTTTAAATTTTCAAAAACAGCATGAAATTTTGTTGAAAGATTACTCCCAAATTGATAGCAATCACATATCATTACTTGATGATTTTGATGAATTGAATAAAAAGTAATCTGAGTTGGCTGTTGAGTATGATTCTTTGAAAGCATCATACACCTCACTTGAAACTAATTTTAAAACTTATATTAATGACACTGAGCATAGGGAGCATTATTTAAGAGTTTATAATGTTATTTTAGAACGTTCAAACTCGAAGTTTGAAGCTGAATTCAATGCACTTGAGAAAAATATGAATACACCCACACTAGAACAGTTCTTTAATCATGATCTAAAATCAAAATTTTTGAAACCTAGGAAGATGTACTATAGCCCGAACATATTAGTAAATCCTTTTCCTAGTGTTTGATGTTTTTCATGTGGCATGGTAGCAGATATTTCACATAGTTGCACTATTTACCGTATAACACAATGGGTATAGAAACCTAAATTACATGATTCACAGTATAACACACATGCATTGAATTTTTCTTTTTATAAGAAGGGACCCAAACCTATTTGTGTCCCTAAATCTGACATTTGATAATTTTGCAGGCCTGCTCTCACAAAAGGCCTCGTGAGAGCATATGGTACTTGGACAGGGGAGGCTCACAGCTCTTAATTGCAAAATCTTGCTACTTAATAAATTTTGATTTGCATATTTTTTGCTCTATTGCTTGTTATTATTTTATATACTTTCTTTTTAGTTTAGAGTGTTGATTTTTATCCTCTGTTATTTTATAGGGTTTTTATTTCTGATGTTCTCTTTTTATTCTTCTGCTTAAATGATATTTTATGCCATGTATTTGTTTTAAAAAATTTGTAGTCAATGTTTTACATCTCTAAATTAATTAAAGGGAGAAACACCATTGATTATTTCCCTTCCTCTAACCTCCTTTATGTTGCAACCCATGACCCCGAGTTTGAGATTTTGATGATGCCAAATAATGAGTGTTTTGGAACAACTTTTCATTGAATATTATTTTATTTGCTATTGTCCTTGAGCACTAACATTTCAGGAAGATCACAAGTGACTCAGGAAGAAAGGAAGACTCAAGACCGGGTAGATTAGGAGTATGAGTCAAACATTGTATTTTTCTATTTATTTTATTTTTACTTTATTGAGTCTGGCCACAAAATGCATAACGGTGAGAGCAACCATGCACACACACAGGGGGAGAGTTTGTTTTTAACTGCAAAATATAATAAAATTTCTTCTCTGGAGATCGTACTGTACGATTTTAATTCGTACCGTACGATCCAAGCTGTGTGGACGATTCTGTGAATAGATCGTACCGTACGAATCCCTTCGTACTGTACTATATGTTCAAATCCAAAACCCTAGCCGTAGTTTTGTTTAAGTAAGTGATTTTGCGCCGTTCGTACTGTACGAACATGTTCGTACTGTACGATCTATTTTAAATACTTACTTAAATTAACCCGTGATTAGTTCAAGTAATCCAGGCCTAATTAAATTTTGAACATCGTACTGTACGAACTTGATCGTACCATACGATGAACATAGATGAAGTATGATCATCCCGGATATCATCCTGGACGATATCTTTGTTTTTGTCACATCGTACTGTATGATAGTAATCGTACCATACGATGAACAGAGATGACATCTGATCGTCCAGACCATCGTCCTGTACGAATAGTGTTTTGTGGATCGTACTGTACGATATTATATCGTACAGTACGATTTTTTTTTGAACTGTTCGTACATCTTCGTACCAGGACGACGTCTGTTTATATATATCATACTGTACGATGTTGAATCGTACTGTACGAACAGTAACGATTACTTTTGAAATCAGAGGTTTTTGGAGCCCATTTTAGATGTTAATCATTCCCTTTTTCAGTAAGAAACACAGAGGGGGTAAACGTGGTTAGAGAGGGATTCCAAGGGAGAAAACTCTAGAGAAGTTGTTGAGTGTTGAGAGAGGAAGGAGGAGGTGAGCGTTGTGAGGGAGAAGAAGTGTGAGGGAGATCACACAGTTGCTCCAAGCATGCTGCATCTTGCTCCTCCTGTGGCCCTAGAAGGATTTGAGGGTGGATCTCCAAGGGGAAGGCTCGCCTACATCCGTTACCTCGAGATTCTCTGCCATCTCCATGAGGGAGAAAAATGAGAAGGTTCTCTGTCGTCGCCAGGAGGGCGAAAACAGAGTTTGGCACTCCGCCATGCCGGGTTGGTGAAAGGGAGGTTTGTAAAGGCTTCTCCGCCTTGCCGAGGGGGGCAAAAGGAGAACTATTTTGATAGTGAAAATCCCGGAGTGGAGGACTCCGGGGAGTGGACGTAGGTCATATTTTGACCGAACCACTATAAAAATTCTTGGTGTGTTTTTTCCTTATCGTCATTTACGTTTTACTTACTTTTAATTTTTCATATCTATTGCATGTGAAATTTGTGGAAGAAAACTTTCTTAAGATTTTGTTGTAAAATTTCAAAAAAGAATAAAAAAATTAGAACTCTTGTTTAGGGTTATTTTTATAAAGAAAAAAATATTTTCACAATTCACCCCCCTCTTGTCATTTAGTAATTTCAATTGGTATCAGAGCAATTTCAATTAGTATCAGAGCTTGTTTTTCAAAAATAGTGTTTTAGAAAACCTTAAAAAAACGATCATGTCGAATTTTGGTAATCGTAACACTGCGGAGGGTTATTCAATAACTCGTCCACCACTTTTTGATAACATTCCGTTTGATTTCTGGAAAATTAGAATGTCTACATTTTTGCAATCTATAGATTACCGCATGTGAATGTTAGTAAATGATGGGTATGTTGTACCGTTTAAAATTGTTAATGGTTTGAAAACTCCTGTACCTTTTATTGAATGGAGCAATGAGGATATGGAGTTAGCCCAACTGAATGCTAAGTGCTTAAACTGCTTTTTTTGTGCATTGAAATCTGAGGACTATATGAGAGTATCTACTTGTATTTATGGTAAGGAGATTTCGGATAGACTGTGCATTACATACGAAGGAAAAAACGAAGTAAAATAGTCTAGGCTTAACATTCTACTGCATGATTTTGAATTATTCCGTATGAAACCTAGCGAAATAATTTCTGACATGTACACTAGGTTCACCCAAATCGTGACATCCTTGCATGCATTAGGTAGAGAAATTTCAAATTCTAAAAAAATGAATAAAATTCTTAGATGCCTACCTAGTTCCTATGATGCTAAGATAACTGCTATCACTGAGTCTAAAGACCTTAATGTTTATTCTATTGATAACCTCCTTGGGTCACTCATTGCATACGAGCAAGGGGTGAGCCAAAGGCAAAGTGATGCAGGTGAAAAGAAAAAGGAGTGGACGGTGGCATTAAAAGCTAGCAACTTAGAAAGTGAAAGCTCTGCAGGGGAGGAAGATGATGAGACAGCACTGATGACCCGACAGTTCAAAAATTTCCTGAAGAGAAAATAGAAGCGTCATCAGAACACCTGGAATAAAGGTAAGAGCTCAAGGTCCAATAAGGTTTCATCTGATACAATTTGTTTTGAGTGCAGGAAGCCAGGCCACCTTCGAGCTGGTTGCCCCAATCTGAAGAGTCAACCAGCAAAGGAGAAAGGAGATGACAAAGAAAAATACAAGAAAGAAAAGACAAAGACACAGAAAGCTTTTTGGGCTGACTCTGCCTCAGAATCATCAGAAGAAGAAGCAGAGGAGGAGGTAACAAATTTGTGTCTTATGGCTAATGATAACCTTGATCAATTGGATCAAGATGAGGTATGTCAACTTTCATATGATGAATTACTGCTTATTTCTGAGAAGATTCATGACTCGTATAGGAAACTGAAAAAAATGCATGCTAAACTTAATATTGAATTTAGTTCTTTACAAATTGAGCATGCTAACTTAGTTAAAGAAAATTTTGATTTAGATAGAGATCACATGTCGCTTCTTGATGAGTTTGATGCATTAAATAAGAAGCATGTTGAATTAACTGAAGAGCATGAATCTTTGAAAACCACTCATATTGAACTAGAAGAAGCTTTTCATAGACTAGACAAAATTGCATTAGAAGTAGATCATAGTGAGCACTTGCTATTAATAGAAGTTGATGGATTGACAGCTCAAAAAAAAACTTTTAGTGAGAGAATAAAAGAACTAGAAAATGAAATTGCATCACTCACATTAGGCCATCCTAGCAAACTCCCAACACAGCATGCATCACTCAACTTTAGGAAGAGGCACTATCACCCACATAGATTAGTAAACCCATTTCCTGGTGTTTGGTGTTTCTCTGTGGCATGCTAGGTCACATAGCCCGCACATGCACAATTCACCGTAGGACACACTTAGTATGGAGATATAAACTGCATCCATCACAACATAGCATGCATACATCTCATTCATGCAAGCATAAGGAGGAACCCAAACTCAGTTGGGTTCCCAAATCTAATCTTTGAATGAAATTGTAGGGATGCTCTCACAAAAGACCTAGTGAGACCATGTGGTACCTGGACAGTGGTTGCTCAAGACACATGACTGGAGACATGAAGAAGTTCATCCTACTTGAGACCAAAATTGGAGGCAAAGTAACGTTGGGAGATAACACTACCAGGAAGGTGATAGGCTCAGGTACTATTGGTAATGCTAAGAATTTTTTAATTGAAAATGTTCTATTAGTTGATGGGTTAAAGAATAACTTACTTAGCAATAGTCAATTGTGTGACAAAGGTTTTGATATTAAATTTTTATCTTATAAATGCTTGATTAGCTTATTTGATAAACTAGTTTTAGAAGGAAAACGAATAAACAATGTTTACATGTTAGACCTTTTTTTTTTTGGTTAAAACCCTCTCATGGGGCCTACGTGTTCATTTAAAATAACGATACATAGTCCTTAAAAGGTTCCACCAGCTCTCTATTGCTCAAAAGATCTACAATCCAAAAAGAAAATAAAAGTCCTACGAGCCTGCAGATCCTTACACTACGATTACAAAAAGAACTTAATAAATTCGGGCTATTCAGCAATAGCACCCAAAAAAGGAGAAGCCAAATAATCTTGAAAGCTTCAGCTCCGCTTTCCTGCAAAAAAATTTTACTATAAAGTGAAATGACCAAACAAAGAAAAAAATAGCGTACCTTTCTCCAAATTTTGCTCCACTTGCAAGAGTACCTACCAAGAAACTTCAAGAGCAAAATCAGATCAAGAATACCACATAACACCAAAACAAGCCACCGCAAAAAAAGAGAATACCCAGTCCACACCACATCAACCATGTAATGCCAACAGCCATGGTAACAAAATCTGAGAATAGCCCTACGATTATAAACAAACATCCCATACAGACTCATCCAAACATCACCATTACCATTCGCACCAGAATTACAACCAGTAAGATCCATCAAACCAATATCACAATCCAAGTCCTCAAAACAAAAACCCCAGTTAGAAACTAAGAAACACCCAGATAGGCTCCAGACAGAAAAACAACCGCACAAAATCATCCACCGCAACAGCAAAAACCACCACAACCCCCTATTAATAGCCAAACGCTCTCAGCAGGACCAGGCGAGCAGCGAAGGGAAAAAACTCCAGATCAACAACACAAAGACCCCGAAACCCAAAAAGTCACCCATTCCTACAGTTAGGCATAGTCACCATGTCCAGTAACAGCATACCAACCAAGAAAGGATCTAAATTATGAATATCCAATTCCTCATAAACACTAAGAGACGAGCCCTTCTTCGCTAACCAATCAGCACAGCCATTACCTTCCCGTTAAATATGCGTTATATAACAGTTCATCAAATGCATTAAATATTTAACCTTTTCTAATAATATAAAGATATTGAGCATTACCATGGCAATCCTGATTCAAAATTTGAATCAGGTTTAAGGAATCCACTTTAATCCAGACCCAATTCACTCCCATTTTTAAACTCATTTCCAGACCCAGAAGGAGAGCGTTAAGTTCAGCGAATATAGCATCCCTCACATTCAAAGGAGAAGCAAAGGCAGCCATAGTATTACTAAGATATTCCCTGATTAAGCCCCCCGCACCCGCCATATTATTGGCAACCGACCCATCCGTATTTAATTTCACATAAGGGGGTTTCGGTTTAATCCAGTAAACAAAAGAGTCAGTATTACTCGAGGAAAGCTTAACCAGATTGATTCCAAACTTGACCGCAAGATCTTTACACTTAGCAAAGGTCTTACAAGAAATAACTTTATAAATATACAGCTGTAAAACCTTTCTTTTCACATTATTAATGATATTAGAAACCTCCATCTTAATATTCTCATGCTTCGCCTTATTCCTAGCTTCCCAAATGTACCATAATTTGAGAATAGGAAGCAAATTGAACAAATGCCCTTTAACAGGCATAAACCAACTAGTCAACATAGCATTTAAATAGTCATGAGAAGTAGAGAGATTCTTACCCGTTAAAGCATTAAAATACAACCAAACCTGCTTAGCCACCATTCCATTACAAAACAAATGATCAATATCATCATTAGAGGAACAGCAGAAACATTTAGAGGCAAGAACAATACCTTTCTTCTGCAATAAATTATCAATCGGCAGGAAACCTTTAATGCAACGCCAACCAAAAGTAGAATAAGTTATAAGGAAAGAACTATGCCAAATAGCCGCAAAAATATGAGATTTCTCCCCAACATTCCTAAATTTCTCCCAAGTTTTACTCAATTGAAATTTACCATTCGAAGAATCCGAAAACAGGATTCTGTCATTACAGTTAATGTTCAGGGGGATATCCCTTATAATGTTCACTAAACAAGTAGGCAAAAAATTTTTCAATTTATCCACATCCCACACATTCTCCCTAAAAAAGGAAGAAACTTTAATCCTTTCCACAGTATGAGAGTTTAAATAATCATCAATAGAGGAAACACCCAACCAATTATCCTGACAAAAATAAATATCCCCCTTTCCCAACCCCCAATTCACAAATTTTTTCGCTTCCCACTTAATGTTGCACAACCTTTTCCACGTAGGAGAGTCAGAATTTTTAGAAAAACACATCACAGGGTGAGAATTATTATAGTACTTCTCATTCATATAACGAGCCCATAAGGTACTATTCGATCTAAAAGAAAACCATAACTTGTGGGGAAAAGCAATAGCCATATCGTTAAAATTCTTACACCCCAGCCCTCCTTCATCTAATTTCCCACAAATTTTGTGCCAAGACGCCCAATGAATAACCTTAGAATTACTTTTCGCTCCCCAAAAAAATTTGTTTATCATTCTCTCCATTCTAGTGCAAATAGTAACAGACGGCATTAAGGTATTAAACAAATAAATCGGAATAGAATTCAAAATCGACTTGATAAGAACTAACCGACCACCAAAGGATAGAAAACTCGAAGACCAATTATTAAGTTTCTTTTGAATAATAGTAAAAATATCTTCAAAAAGGAAATTTTTCTTTTTACCTTTATAAATCGGCGTACCCAAATATTTGATAGGCAGTTTTCTAGCTTGGAACCCACAAACTCTTTGAATAGCTTGAGTCCTATTCTGATTGATAGAATTACCAACAATTAAGTTGCATTTATCTTTGCTAAAAGCAAGACCACTATAATCTTTAAACTTAAACAAAAATTTCATTAACATTTTCACATTCTTAATGGAACCATTAGCAAAGAGAATGAAATCATCAGCAAAGCTTAAATGCGAAATAGGAAAACCTTTAATCGTTCTAAAGTTCAAACTCACATTTTTAGCATAAAGATCTTCTAAACCTCTCGACAGATACTCCATAGCTATTATAAAAAGATGAGGAGAAATAGTATCCCCTTGCCTGAGACGTTTATAAGACTTAAAAAAACCCATGATTTCTACCATTAATAATAACAGAAAAGAAACAGTTCTCGACACTATTTTTAATCAGAAGGATAAAATCTTGACTAAAACCAAACAAATCCAGCACTTTATATAAAAACTTCCAATTCAAATTGTCATACGCTTTAGTGATGTCAAGTTTAAAAATAATATTACCACCAGAAACCTTAGTGTTAATATCATGCGTAAGCTCCTGAGCAAGGACGACATTGTCACTTATGCATCTGCCCTTAACAAAACCAGTTTGATTTAACGATATAATTCTCGGCAGTAAATTAGACAATCTACTAGCAATGATTTTAGAATTTAGTTTATTCAAAAAGGTACAAAGGCTAATAGGTCTTAAATCAGTCCAAACATCATCACCCTCTTTCTTAGGAATAAGATCAATATTAGTGGAAGAAAAAAATTTAGGATACAGGTTACCTCCAAAAAAATCTTGCACCGCATTAATAAAATCACCTTTCACGATCTCCCAAGATTTTTGAAAAAAATTGGTAGTGAAACCATCAGGACCCACAGTAGCATCTCCATTCATATCTGTCAAAACATTATAAATTTCAGTCTCATTTGGCATATGGCAAAGAAGATAATTATCATCATAATTAATCAGTTTAGGAATCAAATCAGAATTAACAATAGGGTGAATATTCTCGTTGCATTTAAACATATTGACAAAAAAATCAACCCCCGACTTACAAATTAACTCATCAGAATCCAAAATAGTCCCATCATTTTCCACAATTCTATGAATTTGACTTTTAGTTTTATTTTTGTTAGCCATAGCATGAAAAAATTTGGTGTTTCTGTCTCCCTCAATAACAAACTTAGAATTAGACTTTTGTTTCCAATAAGCTTCTTCTTGACATTGAAGATTACATAAAACATTTTTAGCAAGGTTTAAATTCACACTATTTTCCTCATTCGAAGAATCAAGGTAAATCCTCTCTAACTCAACCACTTTAGACTCGGCTTCCATGATATTCGAAAAAATATTTTTAAAAACATTTTTATTCCAATATCTCAAACATTGTTTAAGTCTAGACAATTTAGCCCAAAGCCTCATCATACCCGCAATGTTGTTATCCGGGAAAATAGGAGCATTCCAATTGCAAGTAATAACATCTTTAAAATTATCATGCAAAAGCCACATGTTCAGGAATCTAAAAGCAATAGTGCCAGTTTGGTTAATAACATTAACATTTAAAAGTAAAGGAGCATGATCAGACATCGTTCTACTAAGATGTTAAACATTAGTGCCAGAGAATTTAGCTAACCAATCATTATTAAACAAAAATCTATCTAAACATTGACATAAAGGACCTCTATTCCAAGAAAAAGGGCTACCAAGGAAACCAATATCTTGAAGGTTACACTCATTAGTCATCGGATTAAATTCTTCCATAGCTTTAATATTAGGCCTACAACCACCACATCTTTCACTAGCATTCGAAATGATGTTAAAATCACCTCCAATACACCACAGACCATTGATGTTAATACCAAAGTTCACAATTTGATCCCAAAGATTAATACGATCAATACGATTACTAGCAGCATAAACAAAAGAGGCAAAACAATTCACATTACACACATTAATATTACAATGGACAACTTGGTTCAAATCAACCACAATATCTAATAATATGTTCTTCTTCCACATAATCCAGATTTTGTTAGAAATATTCGCAAAATGCATATGGAAACCCAAAAACTTAGCAGTATCCGAAATTCTAGCAGCATTAATAAGAGGCTCAATTAAAACCAGCAGTTGAATATTATACATCCTACAAAGATTTTTCACACGTAATTTTGAAACCTTACAGCCAATCCCCCTAACATTCCACATCAGAGCTTTAATCATTACCAGCTTTGGAAGAAGTTTGAGTTCTAGTGGATCTAGGAGTGGCTGGGCAGCTCTTTTTATTTTTACTTTTCACTTTACCATTCATAATACTAGTATTCTTTTCACCCATCTGAAGATATTAAGAATTATGAGACGATAATGCCATACCTTGTTTCATTTTAGAAGTATCAACAACATTACCATTTGTAATAACTTCACCTTCCTCATAAGAGTCCCCCACAGCAACCTCATCATTCCCAACCACGGAGTCCCTGCTATCCTGTTTTGAGATCAAAGCATTCTCAATAGCCACAGAGTTAGAAATAACAGGTGATTCATTTAAAATGTCATCAACTAGAATATAAAGTTTAGGATCTGCATCTTTCTCAGTAGAATCGTTAAGGATCATATTATTATTTAAAGTATTTAAAGCCAGATCAGGACTATCCGGATTCATCATAGGATCAATCTTCTCCATTTCACCTCTTATTTCATCACCCTCCAAATTATCATTAGTCATAGTCGGCAGTGGTTCTTCCTGAATAACATTAGCATCCCCACTAGGTTTCTCGATAGGCACATGATTAATCTCGGTCGGAACAGGCCTCCCGCTAACATTCCCATAACCTCTTTTTAAATCCGGATGAAGTTTAAAGCAATCCGCAAGGCCATGGCCATGCGTTTTACAATGGTTGCAGAACTCAGGAACTTTTTCAAATTCCGCTTTTTGCAAATAGCCATAAGTTTTAGAACCCACCCAAACTTCTTTAGGATGCTTTTTTGAAATATCCACTTCAACCAGCACTCTCACAACCGACGGACGGGTTCGAGATGCCGTAGCCTGATCCGTTTGCAAAGGTCTACCGAAAATAGAACCCAAAGCATGCAACACTTTCGAATTGAAAAAATGCAGACGGAGATTCGGAAAAGAAATCCAAATGGGCACAATCGGAGATTCTTCTTTTATATCGAAAAAAGGAGTCCACTTCAGAACCCTCATTTGGCAATTCAAAATGAAATAAGAGCGTCTAGCAAAGATTCTACTATAATCTAAATCATTTGATAATTGAATAGCAACATGCCTTGCATCCAACAATCCAACAGAATAAAAACCAGAAAGCTTAAGAGACGAGAAAAAATTTCGAATTGCATCAAGGTTCGGACGACGCAAGCCAAATTTACCAACCAAAGTAAATTGGAAAGGGGAAGCAAGTTTCAGCACTTCCTCATCCGAAAGTAACACAACAGGAACACCATTAACGACAGATTGTTGAACATTCGGAAAAATATCACCTGAATCGGCAGCACCTGAAAGAACTTCTTTAAACGATCTAGATCTAGCAGGAGAACCAGATCCCTCCTCATCTAGGTTAAAAAAACCTTTCTTCTTTGTCACAGATGGATCCGCCGCAGATTTCCCCCAAGGATTGGCTGGAGGAGCCATCGCCATGGCACAAACGCCCAAAAGGGCACCAATGAAACCGGAAGAGCCTCAAAACCCTACTAAACTAACAAACTCACAAGATCAAAGAGGAAGAAGAGCAAATCGCCAGCAAACGAGCGCGATCTCACCGGGGATGCCCTAATCGCCAGAGCGGCACGATAGAGTAGGAGAGAGAATGATGTTTACATGTTAGACCTTGATTGTATTGATAGCTCAAATTCATTCTGCTTGAAAACAATAGTTGATGACTCGTGGCTATGGCATAGGAGACTATGCCATGCTAGTATGAAAACTCATAGAAACATCACTCAAAAAAACTTAGTTATAGGTGTACCTAAGTTAGACTTTTCCAAGGATCACTTATGTGATGCTTGTCAACTAGGAAAACAAGTCAAATCATCCTTTCACTCAATTAGAGATGTGATCACCTCTAGGCCACTAGAAATTCTATACATGGACTTATTTGGACCCGTTAGTACAACCAGTCTAGGTGGAAAGAATTATGGATTTGTGATTGTAGATGACTTCACTAGATTTACTTGGGTAAGATTCTTAGCTCACAAAAATGAGTCTTTTGAAGAATTTAAAGTATTCTCCACATTGATTCAACAAAAATTAGGTTGTGAAATATCAACAATCCATAGCGATCATGGTGGAGAGTTCCAAAATGATAGGTTTGAGTCATTCTGTCAAGAGATAGGAATAGAACATAATTTCTCAGCCCCTAGAACACCCCAACAAAATGGCATAGCAGAAAGGAAGAATATAACTTTGGTAGAAGCTGCTAGGGCAAGGTTAGCGGAGTATACCCTTCCTAGATACTTTTGGGCAGAAGTAGTCAACACAGCCTATTATGTTTTAAACAGAGTAAACATTAGATCGAAGCTGAATAAAACTCCATATGAACTCCTTAAGGGTAGGACACCAAATCTTTCACATTTACATGTCTTTGGGTGTAAGTGCTTCATCCTAAATAATGGTAAACATCCCTTAGGAAAATTTGATCCCAAGTCTGATGAGGGTGTCTTCTTAGGTTATTCTTCTGTAGGTAAGGCCTATAGAATTTTTAATAAGAGAACCCTTGTAGTAGAAGAATCCACCCATGTGGTATTTGATGAATTAGATAAGCCCTCAGAATCTAAAATTGAAGATGATGAAGTAGAGGCAATTCAAGGAGTAGAGACTATGACCTTAGGAGAAAGGGTCGAACCTCAGGAAGTTTTGCCTAGAGAATGGACATATTCTTCTAGTCATCCTAAAGAGTTAATTTTAGGAGACCCTTCAGAAGGTGTAAGAACTAGGCATGGACTTAGGAAGGAGGTTAGTCACTCAGCATTCATCTCTATGATAGAACCCAGAAGTATAGATCAAACCTTAGGAGATGAATTTTGGATTCTAGCAATGCAAGAAGAGCTGAACCAATTCACCAGAAATTATGTTTGGGAGTTAGTCAAGAGACCTAAAGAACACAGTGTTGTTGGAATAAAATGGGTCTTCAAGAATAAGGTGAATGATTCAGGAACAATAATAAGGAATAAAGCAAGACTAGTAGCTAAGGGGTACAACCAAATTGAGGGGATAGACTTTGAAGAAACCTTTGCCCCGGTTGCTAGACTAGAAGCCATAAGAGTGCTCATAGCTTTTGCCTGCTTCAAGAACTTTAAGTTATATCAAATGGATGTAAATAGTGCATTTCTGAACGGGGTAATTAAGGAAGATGTCTACGTTGAGCAACCCCTCGGATTTGAAAGTTCACAATTTCCAAACAATGTATTTAAATTAAAGAAGGCACTATATGGATTAAAGCAAGCACCTAGAGCATGGTACGAAAGACTTAGCTCTTTTCTTTTGGATAGAGTATTTAAAAAGGGTAGTGTAGATACTACACTCTTTTTACAAAAAGTCAAAGAAGAAATTCTCATTGTTCAAATATATGTGGACGACATCTTGTTTGGATCTTCGGATAAAAACTTATGCGATGAATTTTCAAAAACAATGAGTAATGAGTTTGAAATGAGCATGATGGGAGAACTTAATTACTTTCTTGGCTTTAGTGTAAAATAAATGGATAATGAAACCTTTCTTATCCAATCAAAGTATATTAAGGATATTTTAAAGAAGTATGAAATGGATAGTGCAAAACTCATGAACACCCCAATGAGTTCGACAATCCAATTAGATAAAGATCCTAGTGGAAAATCAGTAGATCAGAAAAAATATAGAGGAATGATTTGATCCCTTCTTTACCTGACTGCTAGTAGACCGAACATAATGTTTAGTGTATGCCTTTGTGCCCGTTTCCAAGCCAATCCTAAAGAGTCTCACTTAACTGCTGTCAAAAGAATTCTTAGATATCTACTAGGCACCCCAAACTTAAGAATTTGGTATCCCAGACACAGCACTTCCTTTGAAATCCTAGGGTACTCAGACTCTGACTTTGCAGGATGTAGGATAGATAGAAAAAACACCTCTGGTACCTGCCAATTCATCGGACAATCATTAGTTTCTTGGTCCAGTATGAAGCAAAACTCAGTAGCACTTTCCACAGCCGAGGCAGAATATATTGTAGTAGGAAGTTGTGTTGCACAAGTACTATGGTTAAAACAACAAATTCTTGGTCTTGGACTACCTGTTGGAACCATCTCGATCATGTGTGACAACACAAGTACAATTTGTATCTCTAAGAATCCAATTCAACACTATCGAACGAAACACATAGACATTAGATATCATTTCATTAGAGATCACGTCGCTAAGGGAGATATAGAATTACATCACATCGCTACAGGAGATCAATTGACGGACATATTCACAAAACCTTTAGCTTTCGACACCTTTAGCACCTTGAGGATTCGATTAGGTATCATAGATATAACTGCATAATAAAAAAAAAAAAAAACACAATTTTTTTAGGGGTGCTCCTGATCATCACACACTCACCTCACCAAACATCTGCATTGACTGTTCATCGTACTGTACGACCTACATCATACTGTATGATACATCTCAATCTACATACCGTTCACCAACAAGCAGATTTTGGCTCTGTTAATCGTACTGTACGACCTACATCGTACAGTACGATATTCATCCCATATTATTTCCTACCGTATTGTATGATATCTCCTCTTCGTATGATACGATCCACGTCAGCAACGGATTGGGATGAATTAAATCCGATTGGTACGACATTATTGCGTATCGTACTGTACGATACATCCCTTTCGTACGGTACGATCCACATCAGCACAAAGGACAGATATGAGTTAAAGCTGTTTGGTGCGATATTTATTATGTATCGTACTGTACGAACCATCTGTTCGTACAGTACGGAACTTTTGGTCAAAAGTCATACTGAGGCCTTGAGACGATCAAAATTCGCCTGATCGTACTATACGATACCTATCATACTGTATGATTTGACAGCCTTTTCCCGTAACGAGCGGTCAGAATATTGATTGTCTATCGTACTGTACGATTCTAGATTGTACTGTACGATTTCCAAAAATTCCTATAAGTACCCTTGCCTAGGCCGTTCAATTCACTCAATCCTCTCCTCACTCAGCCTTCACTTAGTTTTTGTGCCCTCTTGCAATGTCTAAACGAGGTCGAATGACTACTGCAAGCTCGTCCTCATCAAGTCACCAACCTGATCACTTTCTGAATAGTGAGAATGAGGAAGCCTACCATCGATACAAAGCCTGCAAAATTTCCCCTTCAAAAATGCTTAATCAGGCCGCTCTCAATTTCGAGGTAATGGGCCTCTTTGCTTCCACCACCTTTCAATTCCTACTCACTCTGGCGTTTCCATATAACTCTGAACTTCTTTTTGAATTTCTCGCCAACCTCACCTACACCATCAATAACACCACTTTTCACTCTTTTGTTTATGGACGCACCTTTGAGATCACTAGAGCCGATATCGCCCAATATATTGGGCTGTCCATTGAAGGACCTATGGTTCGCTCGTTTCTTACTGATGAATTTGATTGGAGCGATGTAAATAGAGTCCTTAGGAATACTGCTTTTCATCAACACCAACCTCTTATTCAATCCTTAACCCGAAATGCCCGTATAATTCAACATGTTCTTCGAACCTCAATCATACCCAAAGGTGGCCACCGTATCAATCTGACCCCTACCTTGTCCGTCGCTACCTACCTTATTATGTCCAACATTAAGTTTGATGAGGTCAATTTGATTAGTAACTATATTCGCCACATGACTTTTGTTCGTCTACCTACCACTCGATGGAAACAGAATCTGGCTCTTGGTCACCTAATAGGATATATCCTCCACAATAAATATCAATTATCCTACCTTGGTGAACCCGACATGCTTCCTATTTTTTATACAGATGCTTCCTTCCATATTCTCTTTCATCAGGGACACGAGCCTGAAGAACCCGTCTTTGATGAAGAAGAAGGAGAAGATACCCCAGCCGTAGCTCCAACTCGACCACGACGCCATGCTGCACCCTGAGCACTTGCACCAGCACCTGCACACCCTAATGTTGATTTAGTCGCCCGCTTCTACCAGCTGCAGACTCATCTCGACATGCATATTCAAGAACAACATCAGCAATACAAGACTGATATGCAGTGATTTGGGGAACGTTTTACTGCAATTGAACACCGCTTCGATGCTCTATTTCAATATTTTCCACCAAATCCACCTCCACCACCAACTAATCAGGACCCATCTGCTTAGATTGTTTGTGTTTGCATTGTAGTTTTTCTTCTTTTGCTTTTTGCTTTTAGTTGCTCCTCCTTTTTATGTTGTCAAAAGGGGGAGAAGTTTATTGTACCTGTTGTTATGCCTGTTATCTAAATGCATTCATTTTGTTTCGTACTTGCTTTTAGTATCCTATTTTTTCTTGTGTTTAATTTCAAAAAAAAAAAAAAGAAATGTTTTTCTTTCTTACTTGTAACAAATTATTTGACATCATCAAAAAGGGGGAGATTGTTGCAACCCATGACCCCGAGTTTGAGATTTTGATGATGCCAAATAATGAGTGTTTTGGAACAACTTTTCATTGAATATTATTTTATTTGCTATTGTCCTTGAGCACTAACATTTCAGGAAGATCACAAGTGACTCAAGAAGAAAGGAAGACTCAAGACCGGGTAGATTAGGAGTATGAGTCAAACATTATATTTTTCTATTTATTTTATTTTTACTTTATTTAGCCTGGCCACAAAATACATAAGGGTAAGAGCAACCATACACACACACAGGGGGAGAGTTTGTTTTTAACTGCAAAATGTAATAAAATTTCTTCTTTGGAGATCGTACTGTACGATTTTCATTCGTACCGTACGATCCAAGCTATGTGGACGATTCTGTGAATAGATCGTACCGTACGAATCCCTTCGTACTGTACGATATGTTCAAATCCAAAACCTTAGCCGTAGTTTAGTTTAAGTAAGTGATTTTGCACCGTTCGTACTGTACGAACATGTTCGTACTGTATGATCTATTTTAAATACTTACTTAAATTAACCTGTGAATAGTGCATGTAATCCAGGCCTATTTAAATTTTGAACATCGTACTGTACGAACTTGATCATACCATATAATGAATAGAGACGAAGTATGATCATCCCGGATATCGTCCTGGACGATCTCTTTATTTTTGTCACATCGTACTGTATGATATTAATCGTACCATACGATGAACAGAGACGACATTTAATCATCCAGACCATCGTCCTGTACGAATAGTGTTTTGTGGATCGTACCGTACGATATTATAACGTACAGTACGAATTGTTTTTGAACTGTTCGTACATATTCATACCAGGACGACGTCTATTTATACATATCGTACTGTACGATGTTGAATCGTATTGTACGAATAATAACAGCTACTTCTGAAATCAGAGGTTTTTGGAGCCCATTTTAGATGTCAATCATGCCCTTTTTTAGTAAGAAAAACTGAGGGGGTGAACGTGGTTAGAGAGGGATTCCAAGGGAGAAAACTCTAGAGAAGTTCTTGAGGGTTGAGAGAGGAAGGAGGAGGTGAGCATTGTGAGGGAGAAGAAGTGTGAGGGAGATCACACGGTTGCTCCAAGCTTGCTGCATCTTGCTTCTCTTGTGGCCCTAGAAGGATTTGAGGGAGGATCTCCAAGGGAAAGGCTCGTCTACATCCGTTACCTCGAGGTTCTCTGCCTTCTCCAGGAGGGATAAAAATGAGAAGGTTCTCTGCCGTCGCCAGGAGGGCAAAAACAGAGTTTGGCATTCCGCCACGCCGGGTTGGTGAAAGGGAGGTTTGTAAAGGCTTCTCCGCCTTGCCTAGGGGGGCAAAAGGAGAACTATTTTGATAGTGAAAATCCCGGAGTGGAGGACTCCGGGGAGTGGATGTAGGTCATATTTTGACCGAACCACTATAAAAATTCTTGGTGTGTTATTTCCTTATCGTCATTTACGTTTTACTTGCTTTTAATTTTTCATATCTATTGCATGTGAAATTTGTGGAAGAAAACTTGCTTAAGATTTTGTTATAAAATTTCAAAAAGAACAAAAAAATTAGAACTCTTATTTAGGGTTATTTTTATAAGGAAAAAAATATTTTCACAATTCCCCCCCCCCCCCTCTTGTCATTTAGTAATTTCAATTGGTATCAGAGCAATTTCACTTTAGTGATGTAAATTTTTTTTCTAAACAAAAGTCTATCTCAAATTAACAACTAGACTTTATATATATATATATATATATATATATATATATATAATGTTCAATGTCTTAATATTACTTTCTATTTTTTGTAATCTTGTCGTTATATTTATGATATAAGTTTGATTTTATTTTGTGGCTTATTCTTCTTTTTATAAGAGAGTGAGTTTTTTTTCTAATATCTAGAAAATATGCTCACAACTAAGAGTATTTAAGAGTTTTGAAACGGGATCTAGCTTGCTAATCATAAAAAGAAGAAAAACTGAAAAGATGCGTAATGACCACTAAAATAAAATTGAAGGATACACAAAGTGCATCAAAAACCAAAATATGTATAAAGTACGCCATTCAATTAACAAATGGCATAAAATGAACTCATAAAAGGCTAGCTTCCTTCTCTTTTAAACCTTTAAATCTTAGAAGATCATTTGTCACCTGATATTTTCAAAGGCTTGATTTCGAATTTTATGATTGTGATAAATTACTTTGATATATTATTATATAAGATATTTTCTCTGAAACCAAGTTTTGAATGGATCTCTTTTTCTTACCCTATTAGTTTTTCTAAGTTAGGTCTTTTATTTTCAAAAGAGAATTTGCCCTGAGAGAAGTCTGAGCCAGGGCTAACAGCATCGCCTATTCTATCATTTTATTTCGACCGTGTTAACTTATTATTCTTACAATTTTTTAAATACAATTTCATTGAGAATTTATCGTTTCTGAGCTTTTATTTAAATAAAAAAAAATTACTTTCATTTTTCTTTTTTGTCTTCTATTATGCTTCTAGTTTTTCCTATTTTTTTATGTCAAAAGGGGGAGTAATATTTGAGTTGTTTCATCATGCTATTTTCACTTCTTTTCATTTGTTTAGTTTTGATTATTTGATTGTTAGCCATCATCAAAAAGGGGAACATTATTATGAATCTGATTTCAGAGAATACAATTTTGATGATATCAAACATTTATGTTTTTTAATGACTACCTTGCCCACTAACGTTCTAGGTCCACAAAATTAAATTGCAATTTGAACTACTTCAAGATTGGGTAGATTAGGATTGAGTCAATTTGTAATGTACGATAGGTGTCTTTTAACTTTTCTTGAGTTGTTTATAACATTGTGGATCCTGGTGTTAAGTAACCTTATACAAACACACTTCGGAGAATACTTTTTGTGTGTTTGATTATTTTTTTCTATTTTTATCATATCATCTGGGACTATCCCAAAATCATCCCGAATAATCAGTTAAAAATAAAAATCATAATTAGGGCATCCTAATTAAGGTAGTCATAATTAAGCGCATTATCCTTGACAATATTAGCATCGTTCGGGACGATAGGCTCAAATCAGAAAGAATCAGCTACGAGATCTATTTAGGCATCTTTTATTTTTGAACATCATCTCAAAGATGTAATGCAATTATACCAAAATTAATCTGGTAATTAAGAAAAGCAATTAAGGTTTAATTGATTAATCATATTGGCCTGGATGATCGTAGTTCTTTCTAGAGAATCAGTTCACAAACCTTAGTTCTTTCTAGATGATAAAAAATCTTCCTGCCTACATTCAGGATGATGCTCTGGATGATATGAACTAAATTAAACTAATCGTCCGGGATGATCTTTAGATCGGCCTGGAAAATCAAGTTATCTTTTCATCGTCCAAACATCCATTCAAGGCGATGTTCTGGATGATATTTATCATTTTTTACTATTCATCCTAGACGATCTATTTATTTTTCCATCGTATAGACATCCATCTAGGGCAATGGTTTAGATGATATTCATCGAGTTGAACTAATCGTATAGGATAATATATAATTATCTTGAATGATATTTAACGATTGGTTGCTAATTAGGTCTAATTTAGGGCCCTTGTTTAAAAGATCTATTATTTTCTCAAGAAAATATCTTTTGCTGATGTCCTAACCTGAGAGAGCTAATAGAAGAGGGAGAGCAAGGGAGAGAGAGAGAGGAGATGTTATGAGGGGGAGTTTATGAGGGATTTCACAAAGGTTGCTCCAAGAAAGGATCTGAGTCATCTTCTTCGGTCATCATCCCTGGGTCCTTGGAGCTTTGAGAGGGGTCTTCTTCTATAATAGATCAAGGTTCTATGACTGCTTCTAGAGTAAGCAAAAGGAGTTGAGTTCTCTGCCTGCTTCTAGAAAAAGTAAAAGGAGTTGTATTCTCTGCCTCACTGGGGTCGATGGAAAGGAGTTTTTGTATGAGCTTCTCCGCCTTACTATAAAAAGGAGAGACACTGTTTAGTGCAATAATTGAAGGAGAGGCTTCGAGAATTGGATATAGGTCAATTTGACCTAACCAATATAAAATCTGGTGTGTTCTTTCTTGTTGTACTTATGCATTTAATTTCCACACTTTAATTTCTGTGGTGATTATTTGGTTGTGTTTCAGATTTTTTTTGGAGAATTTTTTAAATACCAATTCACCCCCTCTTGGTTAGCCTTGGGACTAGTTCATAAGGGCTTAACATCCTTGACAAACTTTCAAGTGGTATTAGAGCGAGATTCATAAAATTGAGTTTTTGAAAAACTTTGAATTTCAATCAATGGCTAACTTTTCTAATCATAATACTGCGTAGGGTATTTTATTACCCGACCACCTTTGTTTGACAATATTCCTTTTGATTTTTGAAAAACTCACTTGTCTATATTTTTATAATTGATTGAATATCATATGTAGATGCTTATTAAGGATGGTTATTCACCTCCGTCTCGTAAAATTAATGGCATTAATATTGTACTTTCTTTTACTGAATGGACTTTTGAGGATAGGGATTTAGCTTAACTGAATGCAAATTACTTAAACTATTTTTTTGTGATTTGAAATTAGAGGATTATATGTGTGTATCAACTTGTGTTACTAGTAAAATAATTTGGGATAGACTATGTATTGCTTACTAAGGAACCAACTAAGTTATTGCATGACTATGAACTTTTTCATATGAAACCTACTGAATCGATTTCTGACATGTATACTAGGTTCACTCAAGTTGTCACCTTATTGCATGCCGTAGGAAGAGAGCTAACTAACTATAAAAGAGTGAATAAAATTTTAAGATGCTTGCCTTCTTTAATTGATGCTAAGGTCACTGCAATTACTGAATCCCAGGATTTGAATACTTATTATGTTGATAACTTATTTGGATAACTCATTACTTATGAGCAAGGAGTGAACCAAAGACACTTTATGCAGGTAAGCAAATGAAAGAGAAAATTGTGGCGCTGAAGGCAACAATATGGACACTGAAACTTCCAGGTCTAAAAGCAATGATGTTGCATTAATCACTAGGCAATTCAAAAGCTTTCTAAAAAAAAATCATAAGCACCATCAGAAATAGAACAAAGGTAAGGGTAGAAAAAATTATAAAAGTTATTCTAATGTTATTTGTTTTGAATGTAGGAAGCCTGGACATATCACAGATGATTGTCCTAAACTTAAGGATCACCCAAGCAAGGAGAAGGGTGAGGAGAAACCCAAGTCTATAAGGACAATGATAAGAAGCGGTTCTAAAAGGCATTCTGGGTGGATTTTGCATTAGACTTCCCAGAGATAGCAGAGACTCACGGCTCTTAATTGCATAATCTGCTTAATAAATTCTAATTTGCATGTTTTATACTCTATTACTTGTTGTTATTTTCTAGTTTTTCTTTTTAATTTAGAGTGTTGATTTTTATTCTCTGTTGTTTTATAGTTTTTTTCAGTTCTGATGTTCTCTTTTTATTTTTCCTTTTGGTTATAGTTGAAATGATATTTTATTTTTGTTTTTAAAAATATGTAGTCAAAGTTTTACATTTCTAAATCATTTAAAAGGAGAAAAACCATTGATTGTTTTCCTTCCTCTAACCTCCTTTAGTGGTGTAATTTTATTTTTTAAATAAAAATCTATCTCAAATTAGCAACTAGACTTTGCGATTGTTATTTTTTCTATCTTGCTATAGTATTCTATCTTATATATATAATGTTTAAAGAATTTATATTACTTTCAAAATTTTTGTAATCTTGTCGTTGTATCTATCATATGAATTTGATTCTATTTTGTGGCTTATTCTTCCATATATTAGAGAGTGAGTTTTACTTCTCTAATATCTAAAAGATATGCTCATAACTGAGAGTATTTAAGAGTTTTGAAAAAGGATCTAGCTTGCAAAAATGACAATGGCATAAAATGAGCTCCAAAAAAAAGAAAAACTAAAAAGATGCTTAATCACGTCAAAAAAAATTGAAAGATACACAAAGTGTATGAAAAATCAAAAGATGTACAAAGTGCACCAATCAATTAACGAGATGCATAAAATGAGCACACAATAGGTAAGCTTCATTCTCTTTCAAACCATTAAATCTTAGAAAAATTCCTGTGTCACTTGATATTTTCAAAGGCTTAATTTCGAATTTCGTGATTATGATAAATTACTTTGGTATTATTCTATAAATTTTTTTTTCTAAAACCAAATTTTGAATTGATTTCTTTTTCTTATCCAATTGGTTTTTCCGAGTTAGGTCTTTTATTTTCAAAAGATGATTTACCCTGAGAGAAGTCTGAGCTAGGGTTAATAGGATTGACTATTCTATAATTTTTTGGATTTCAACGATGTTAACTCATTGTTCTTACAACTTTTAAATTCAATTCCATGGAGAATTTATCATTTTTGTGCTTTAATTTTTAAAAAAAAAACTTAGCTTTCGTCCATCTTTTTAAACTTCTTTTCTGCTTCTAGTTTATCCTCCTCCTTTTTTTGAAGTCAAAAGGGGGAGTAGTGTTTGAGTTGTTTCATTGTACTATTTTCACTTCTATTCATATTTTATTTAGTTTTGATTATTTGATTTTTTGCCATCATAAAAAAATGGGGAGATTGTTTCGAATCTGATTTCAAAGAATATAATTTTGATGATGGAAAATATTTCTATTTTTTTATAACTACCTTGCCTACTAATGGTTCAGGTCTAAAAGTTCAAATTGCAATTTGAATTAGTTCAAGATTGGGTAGATTAGGACTGAGTCAGTTTGTAATGTACAACAAGTGTCTTTTACCTTTTCTTGAGTTCTTTGTAATATTGTGGGTCCTGATGCTAAGTAGCCTTGCATACACACACTTGGGGGAAAATTTTCTATCTTTTTTATTAGTGTTTTCTATTTTGATCACATCATCTGGGATGATCCAAAAATAATATGGATGATCAGTTAAAAATAGAAATCCTAATTAGGGCATCCTGATTAAGGCAGTCATAATTAAGCGCATCGTCCTGGATGATATTAGCATTGACCGGGATGATAGACTCAAATTAGAAAGAATCGGCCGACAGATTTATTTAGCCATCTTTTTATTATGGACATTGTCCAGGACATCGTCCTCGATGATGCAGTATAATTAAACCTAAATTAATCTAGTAATTAAGAAAAGAAATTAAGGTTTGATTGCTCGATCATATTTCCTTGGATGATTAAAGGATTGTCCGAGACGATAATTTCACAAACCTTAGTTTTTTCTGAAGATAAAAAAATTGACTAACTCTATCCATGGCGATGCTCTAAATGATAGGAATTGAATTAAACTAATCATCCGGGATGATCTTTAGATTGGCTTGGACGATCAAGTTATCTTTTCATCGTTCAGACATCTTTCAAGGTGATGTTATGGATGACATTTGTCATTTTGTACTAATGGACTTGTCTGATCGTGAGATTATCTTGGATGATCTAATTATTTTTCCATCATCCAAACATCCATCCAGAGCATTGGTGTGGACGATATTCGTCGAGTTAAACTAATCGTATAGGATAATATACTATCGTCTGAGATGAAATTTATAATTAGTTGCTAATTAGGGCTAATTTGGAGTCCTTATTTAGAAGATCTCTTATGTTCATAATAAAACATCTTTTTTCTACTATCTTGACATGAGAGAGCCAAGAGGAGATGGAGAGAGAGAATCTTATGAGGGGGAGTTTGTGAGAGATTTTACAAAGGTTGCTCTAATCAAGGATCCGAGTCATCTTCTCCAGTCTTCTTCCCTGTGCCCTCAGAGGTTTGAGAGAGGTCTTCTTCAACAACTTATCAAGGTTTTCTACCTGCTTTTGGAGGAAGCAAAAGAAGTTGGGCTCTCTGATTGCTTCTGGAGGAAGCAAAAAGTGTTGGAGTTGGGTACTCAGCCTCACCGGGTTTGGTGGAAAAGACTTTTTGTACGGGCTTCTCTGACTTGCTGTAAGGGCAAAAGGAGAGACACTGAGTTTAGTGAAATACTCAGAGGAGAGGTTCAAAGGAGTGGATGTAGGTTAAGTTGACCGAATCGTATAAAATTTGTTGTGTTTTTTATTATTGTACTTCCACATTTAATTTCCACACTTTAATTTCTATGGTGATTGTTTGATTGTGTTTGTGATTTTGTTTGGAGAAATTTTTAAATACCAATTCACCCCCCTCCCCTCTTGGCTAGCATTGGGACTAGTTCATAAGAGCCTAAGAACCCAGACGAACTTTCAAAAAATTAGTTCTTAACATAAGATAACCTAATTTGATCCAATCTTAAGAGGCCGTTAACCAGAAATGGCAGATTAGAAATTGATAGCTCAGTCATAATATTAAACTCACCACCCTTACTACCAATAGATTAAGCACAAGCATTTCCCCCCTCCAAAATCACAAAAAAAAAGGGAATAGTTTAGAGTATACAAAAGTTCTCTAATGTTTTTCTGAACATAAAATAAAGCAGAAGAACAAATAGTATCCTTCTTATCAATAAGAAAATGATAATAAAAGTGAGAACCCACATCTACCACCACATTCATGAGGTAAATATTAGCACAAAGACTTAAACCATAAAGAATAGCATAGGTAATAGCAAGATTTTCATTACCATTAGGACCCGGCCCAACAAATCCCAACTTATAGTTGCCATCATGATCTCTGATCACACCACCATAGCTAATCATAGAACCCATTCTAGCACTAGCCATATTCAATTTAAGGAAATTAGGTTGATGCTTCAACCAAGTATTAGACTTCAGGGCCTTATGAAAATTTCCCACCTCTAAGTTAATGCCCGAAGCAGTAGGAGTAATGGAAAAGTTCTTAAAATTCTTGAAAGAAAATAAGCTAGCAGAGAAAAGGGCCACCACTTTATCCTTAATATTATGAATAATTCTCTGGTGGGTCATACCCATACCATTGAAGCGAGAGTTATTACTCTCTAACCAAAGGAAACAAAGAATGAGAGAGGAAATCACATTTCTAACAAGGCCATTAGAATTTATAATCCCACAATAAAAAATGTTTTATATAACCCCTCACAGTAAAATAGTTTAACTGAAAATTTTCCTCAAGATAACTCCAAACTTTAACAACTTAGGGGCTCGAAACAAAAAAAAAAAAGGGGCTCGAAATAAAAACATGATGCATATTATCAGCATGGTAACAACATTGAAATTTAGAAGGAAAGATAAAACTTCTTTTCCTCAAATTCTCATCAGTAGGAATAATTTTATGTAAAATTATCCAAACAACAATAGAAACCATGGAAGGAATACTTTTATGCCAAATCATATGAAAAACCTTGGAAGTCTCTTGCTTAGCTCTAAAGGAATGCCAAGCTTCTTTAACTCTAAAACCATCATTAGTAAATCCACAAAGCAACACATCCATTGAATTAATGTTAAGAGGGTTCTCTAAAACAAGCTAAATAATAAACTTAGGAAGAATACTAGAGAGTTTCTCCAAATCCCAACCATTATTCAGAAAGAAGTAATTAACCTTGACATAATCAATGGAGAAGGAATTCATTAAAAGGTCAATCAACTAACCATTCAGCCAACGATGTTGCCAAAAGAAAATATTATTATTACCTAGACCCCACAAAATAGAAGGCTCGACATTCCATTTAACAGAGCAAAGATGCTGCCAAACTTTAGAGTGGCCCTTACAAAAACCACATATGGAGGGGCGTCTCCCCCCACAATACTTAGAAACCATAAAGTTAGCCTAAAGACTCACATTGGCCCTAAGATTATTCCAAAGCATAAACAAAAAAGCATAAACCAAATTGAACATCGACTTACAACCTAAAGCCTCTTCCTGCAACATCCCACAATATTTATCCCAACCATACCAAAGAATTTTTGAATTATGCCCAATACCTTTCCAAATAAATTTATTAAAAATTCTATCAATCCTATTGCAAATAATTCCATAAGGGAAAAGGGTTTGAAAACTACAAACCAAAATAGAAGAAAGAACCCTTTTAATAAGAATTAGGTGACCACCAACACTTAAGAAATTGGAATTGCAGAAAGAAAGTCTATTCTGCACTATAGAAATTAAATCATCAAAGAGGAAGGACTTCTTTCTTCCCTTATAAAGAGGAACACCAAGATACTTTAAAGGCAAAAAACCTTGAGTAAAGCCAATAAGAGTCTTGATAGCCACAACACAATCAATAGGAACATTCTTAGCAGCAATAAAACAACACTTATGCTTGTTCAAAGACAAACCACTAAATAAATCAAATTGGTTAAAGAAACACATAATTCTATTAATCCTATTAATCGAGGCATTCATAAAAACAATAAAATCATCCACAGAATATAAATGGGAAATTAAAATGCCTCCAGAAGTTCTAAAGTAGAGATAAGGACCCTTATTAAAAGATCGGTAAGACCTCTATAGAGGTACTCAGCATCAATAATAAAGAGAGCAGGGGAAATAGGATCCCCTTGTCTAAGCCTGTATGAAGCCTTAAAAAAACCATAACTCTTACCATTCACAGTAATGGAAACATAAGGGCTTTTAATGCAAGTCTTGATGAGATTTATAAAATTAAGATTAAAACCAAACAAATTCAAGATGTTGTAAACAAAAGTCCAATTAATATTATGATAGGCTTTAGTAATATCCAGTTTCAGAATCATATTACCACCTCTCACCTTGACATCCAAATACTAACAAAATTCTTGAGCCAATAAGATATTGTCAGCAATAACATGCCCTTTTAGAAAGCCCATTTGGAAAGGAGAAATGAACTTAGGCAATAAAATAATAAGGCTATTTAACAAAATTTTAGAAAGCAACTTATGCAAGATAGTACATAGACTAATAGGTCTAAAGTCATGCCACGAATTCACAAAATTGTTCTTGGGAATAAGCACAATGGAGGTAGAAGAAAAAAACTTTTGAATAGGATTACCATTATAGAAATCAGAAACAGCAGAGAAATATCATTACAGATAATAGGACACCTTCTGGAAAAAACTTAGTCGTGATACCATTAGGACCAACAACAGAGTCAGCATTCATACCAAAAATAGTGTTCAGAACCTCCTCAAGAGTAGGAGATTTAGCAGGCCATAGTTATCCTCAAGAGAAACAAGACTAGGGATAATGGATGGATTATCAATAGTAGAAGGGACAAAGGTTCTATTGAGATTATTCTGAAAAAAATGAATAGCCAAATTAGCAATTCAATAGTATCCTCAGTAATAGAGCCATCCTCATAATTAACTTTATGAATGTAATTAATAGCATATTTCTTATTAACAAAAGCATGAAAATATTTAGTATTATTATCACCTTCAACAAAATGTTTAACAGACACTTTTTGCTTCTAAAAAATTTCTTCATGAGCTTGAAGTTTATAAAGCGCTTCCTTGGCTTCTTTCAGAGAAGAGAAGTTATGAAATGAAGGATTCAATTGATAACGGTCCTTTAAAGGGTCACCTTCTCTTCCATAATTAAAATGTTAGAAAAAAGATCTTTAAAGAGATTATGATTCCACCAGGACAACACTTGTCTAAGCCTTTTCAACTTAAGACAAAATCTATTCATACCAGAAATAGAATGATCGGGGAAAAGAGGGGCGTTCCAATTTTGCCTATATCATCAAGAAAATAATTACCTGTAGGCACCATCTCAGTTCTTTGTGACAACACTAGTGCCATCTGTATTTCTAAGAATCCTATCTAACATTCAAGGACTAAGTACATTGACATAAGGCATCACTTTATGAGAGACCATGTGACTAAGTGAGATATTGAGTTACACCATGTGGCGACTGAGAATTAACTGGCTGATATATTTACTAAACCACTAGCCTTTGACACTTTCAGCACTTTAAGAATCATATTGGGTGTGATTGACATTAATGCATGAACTTGATATCTACTATTTCTTTTTCTATTATATGATGATTACTTTTCTTTATCTTTTGTTAGATATTTCCTATGTTGTTTATTTTTTTAATGTTCTCTTTGTTTTTTTTTTGTACTTTACTTTTTCGTATGTCTTAATTTTTTTTAATCATCGTTGAATTGATATCGTATGCTTTGTTTTTGTCTTTTTGAAAATTTGTAGTCAATGTTTTACATCTTTTAATCTACTAAAGGGTAAAAACACCGTTGATTGTGTCTCTTTCTCTAACCTGTTTTGGTGGTAAAATTTTCTTTTATAAACAAAAAGTCTATCTCAAATTAACAACTTGATTTCGCAATTGAGATTTTTTCTACCTTGCTACAGTAATCTATCTTATATTATAATAATCAAAGTCTTTTTGTTACTTCAAGATTTTTTGTTATCCTGTCAATGCATCTCCTATATGATTTTTTATTCTGTTTTGTGATTTGTTCTTCCCTATATTAGAGAGTGAGTTTTTTCTTCTCTAATATCTGCAAGATATACTCACAACTAAGAATATTTAAGAGTTTTTGGAAAAGAATCTAGCTTGCAAAAAATAATGAAAAAAAAGTGGCCAATGATGCCAAAAGAAAAAGATGCGCAATGACACCAATTTTAATACACACACACACACACACACACACACACACACACAAAGTGCACAAAAATCAAAAGATACACAAAGTGCGCCATTCAATGGACAAGAGGCATAAATTTGAGCCCATCAAAAAGCAAGCTTCCTTCTTTTCTTCCAACTATTAAAGCTTAGAAGATTTCATGTATCACTTGAGATTTTCAAGGTCTTCATTTCAAATTTCATGATTGTAACAAACTACTTTGATATACTATTCTATAAGATATTTTTTTTGAAACTAGGTCTTGATCGGATCTCTTTTTCTTATCTAGTTGATTTTTTTCTGAGTTATGCCTTTTCATTTCAAAAGATGATTTTACCCTAAAAGAAGTTCGAGCTTAGGGTTAACATGATCGGACATTTTACTATTTTTTGGAATTTTGATGTTGTTAACTCATTAACTTACAAATTTTTAAAAAAATCAATCACATGGAAGACTATATCATGTTCATGCCTTGATTTAAAAAAAGAAAACTTTCTTTCTTTGATAGTTTTTTTTTCTGTAGCTTATTTTAGTTTTTGTTCTATTTTTTTGTTTTTGTTTTGTTTTTTTTTCCTCCTCCTTTTTGTGATGTCAAAAGGGGGAGTAGTCTGATGTATCTTGTAATCTAATTCTGGAACTTAGTGAAGTATTTTTTCATCACATTATTTTTATTAAACTGCCATAACTATTTGAAATTTTTTGGGTGTGTTTGCCATCATCAAAAAGGGGGAGATTATTATCAATATGAGATTATGGATTAGACTTTTGATGATAGCAAATATTCATATTTTTCTACAACTGCCTCGCCTACTAACTTTTCATGTCTACAAGATCAAACATAACTCAAGACCAGCTCAACATTGGCTAGATTTAGGTTGAGTTAGTTTGTAATATTTTTTTTCATGAGCCAATTATAAAAGTGGTTTCTGATGCTAAGTAACCTTACACATATACACTTGAGGGATATTTTAAGTTTTTTTATTTTGAGTACATCGGCCTGGATGATTTTCATATCGGCCAGGATGATCTGACTAAAAATAGAAACCCTAATTAGGGCATCCTAGTTAAAAATCATCTTCGATGATCCTTATATCGGCTAGGCCGATACGCTCAAATAAAAAAAAAATCAACCGCCATGATCAATTTAGGTTTTCTTTATTTTGGTACATCAGCAAGGACGATCGCAATATCGGCCTGGACGATGCAGCATAATTATGTCTAAATTAATCTGGTAATTATGGAAAGAAATTAAGGCTGATTGATACAATCACGTAAGCTGAGCCGATCGCAGGATCGGCCGGGATGATGTCCTGGATAATTAACATCGGCCAACATCTATTTCGAGCGATGTTCGGGATGATTATACTCAAATTTAAACTAATCGGCTAGGATGATATTGTATTGGCTTGGACGATGTAACCAATTTTCTTCTGATCGTCCCAAATCATCCCAGCTGATTGAGCTTACTTTGTACTGATCGGCCAGGACGATATTCCTATCGTCCTTGATGATAATGTCGGTTCTTGAAATTCTATTTAAAGGATCAAAATTTTCTCATGCAAAGTGACATTTAGCTGTTGTCTTTACCTGAGAGAGCCAAGAGGAGAGGGAGAGAGAGGGAGGAACCTGTGAGGGCTAGTTTATGAGAGGGATTCACAAAGGTTGCTCCTAGCAAGGTTCCAAGGCATCTTCTCTAATCTTTGTCCTTCATCCTTGGGGGTTCAAGGGAGGTAAGCTTCAGAAATTAGTCAAGGTTCTCTGCCTGCTTCAGGAGGAAGCAAAAGAAGTCGAGGTTCTCTGCCTGCTTCAGGAGGAAGCAAAAGGAGTCGAGATTTTCTGCCTGCTTCAGGAGGAAGCAAAAGCAGTTGAGGTTCTCTGCCTATTTTAGGAGGAAGAAAAATGAGTTGGGTTCTCTGCCTACTTTAGGAGGAAGCAAAAGGAGTTGGTTTCTTTGTTTGCTTCAGGAGGAAGCAAAAGGAGTTGGGTTCTTTGCCTTGCCAAGTTTGGTGGAAAGGAGTTTTTGTGAGGGCTTCTCCGCCTTGCTGTGGGAGAAAAAAGAGAGTCACTTTTGTAGTGCAATACTTAGAGGGATCCTCTAGTGAGTGCACGTAGGTCAAGTTGATCGAACCACTATAAATCTGGTGTGATCTTTCTTTGTTTTGATTTCCACATTTATTTTTGTGCACTGTGATTTCTGTGGTGATTTTGGTTTAAGTTTGTTCTTTGATTATAAGAAAGATTTTTTAAAATACCAATTCACCTCCCCTCTTGGTTAGCCTTGGGTCAGTTCTTAAGGGCTTAACATCCCTAACAAACTTTCACTTGTCTTGAGGGAAGTTCTGGGAAGAAGAAGATCTCTTTGGTGTCAAAGGACCCAGCTACTCTACCGCATTATGGAAGGTGGAAGTGATTTTCTAAGGGCTTCTCTGTCTAGCTGTGGGGGCTAAAGGAGAGATACTGAGTTTAGTGCAATACTCGGAGGGTTCCTCCGAGGAGTGGACGTAGGTCAAGGTTTGATCGAATCACTATAAATCTGGTGTGTTCTTTCCTTTATTATTTTTGTATTTAATTTTGACACATTGATTTCTGTGGTGAATCTTAGTTTGCTTTAATCTATGTATTTTGATTGTGAAAGATTTTTTAAAATACTGATTCCCCCCTTTTGGTTAGCCTTGGGACTAGTTTATAAGGGCTTAACATCCCTATCGAACTTTCAAGTGGTATTAAAGCTGGATTCATAAAAATGAGTTTTTGAATACTTTTAAATTTTTTATCCATGGTTAATTTTTGTAATTATAATATTGCTTAAGATTATTCAATCACCTGACCACCTTTATTTTAAAATACTACTTTTAATTTTTTGAAATTTTGCATGTCTACTTTCTTGTAATCAATTGATTTTCGAATGTGGCAAATAATATTAACTGATTATTCTATACCATCTCATATTTTAGATGAAATTAAAACTGATATTCCTTTTAATCAATGGAGTGAGGAAGAACAAATCAATGCTTAATAGAATGCAAAATTGTTAAACTATCTATTTTGTGCTTTAAATTCTAAAGACTTTAATATTTCCATATGCACTACTGGTAAGTAAATTTGGGACTAATTACACACCATTTACGAAGGAACAAGTGAAATTAAGCAATCTAAGTTGAATATTTTAATGCATGATTTTGAACTATTTTGCATGAAATCTTATGAGACGATCTTAGACTTATAAACTAGTTTTATTCAAATTATGACATCATTGCATGCTTTAGGTAAAGAGTTTTCAAACATTAAAAAAGTTAATAAAATTCTACGTTGTCTATTTGATAAGTTTGATGGTAAAGTTGCTGCTATTTGTGAATCAAACAATTTGAATGAATATTCTATTGATAATTTGATTGGCTCGCTCATTGCCTACGAGCAAAGTTTGGCCCAAAGACTTTTGGATGCAGGAGAGATGATAGTGCTAAATGCTGAAAACATGGAGAAAAGTGGCTCAGTTGGTGACGAAAGCGATGACTAGTCAAGTAAAATAAAAAACTCATCAAAGCATAAGCATCAACAAAAGTGGAATAAAATAAAATATTAAGAATGTTGAGATTTCTTCTGATGTTATTTGCTTTGGGTGTAGGAAGCCTAGACATATGAAAAATCAATGCCCAAATTTGAGAACTCTTCCTACAAAAGAAAAGAGTAAAGATAAGCAAATTATAAAAATGGCAAATAATGTAAAGAAAAAAACTCTTGGGTAGACCTAGCTTCTGAATCATCAGACGAGGAGCAAGATGATGTGTAAATCATTATTCGTGTGCTTTATTTTTTTTATGTTTTGTTCATTTTTGTGCAATTTCTATTTTTTTATTTATTCTTTTTCACTCTTCTTTTTTCTTTCTTTTCTTTTTCGTTAAAATTTTTAATTTTATTTTTACTTATTCTTTTTATGTAGTGTTTTCTATATTTTATAAAAAAAACTAAAAAATTTAAAAAATGAAAAATCTACCTCATGCTTTCTTGAATTCTTATATAAGTTGTGGTTAACTTCTCTAAAAATAGTCAAAGGAAGGAAACTCATGATTTTGACTCTCAATCTCTATTTCTTAAAAAAAATTTATTCTATAAAATCTTCATCATTTTTTAAATTGGATTTTAAAACTGAACTTTTTTTCATCTCCCTACATTTTATCTATCGTATAAGAATCTTTTGCAAGTTGTTGAATCCACCTCATTATTTTGTTAATCAAGTAGTTCATTTTGTCAATAGTATGGGTTTTCTTTTGTTTTTAAAATTTCATAAAAGCAGAATATTTTCTTTATAAAAATGGCCAATCATGTCAAATAAAAAAAAGTAGCCAATGACATCAAATCAAAAGATGCGCAATGACACCAAATTGAAAAAGGATCACAAATTGTATCAAAAAGTAAAAGATGCGCAAAGTGCGTCAAAAAACTAACAAGAGGCATAAAATGAGCCCACAATGAATAAGCTTACTTCTTCTGCTTTATTAAAGCTTAAAGAAACCCCATAATAATTTTAGTACTTGAGCTTGAAAATCATGATTCTTGATTCATCAATTTTTACATTAATCTTCTATTAGATATATTTTATGAAATGAGTTTTGAAAAATTAGTGATTCTTTTTCTAATTTACTCCTTGATTTAGATATTGGATTAAATTTTTTTTTTTAGTTTGTAAAAGAACTAGGGCTTGGATTTACAATTTCTGATGTTCTTACCTTTTTTGGATTATGCGTTGTCAATCCATTTCTTACTAAATTTTTTAATAAAATCAAGAGGAAACTTTTTCATTTTCTTAAAGACTTTTTCATGTCCCTTCTCTTTTTAATAATGTCAAAGGGGGGAACATTTTGTTGTATTTGTATCTTTTTTTTTTATTTTTTTTCCAAAAATAAAAAACAATAAAAAAATTGATTTTCCCTATTTTTTTAAAGTTTTATTTTAGTGAGGGGGAGATTAGGAGAAAATATTTTCATTTTTCATAAATTCAACTAGTAATGTTTGTCATCATCAAAAAGGAGGAGACTGTTGTGAATCCATTTTCATGGATTAGAATTTTAACAATAGTAAACATTCATGATTTTCTATGACTGTCTTACCTACTAACTTTTTAGGTCTACACGATCCAGTTAAGCTTAATATTGGGTTGATTAAGTCTGAGTCAGTTTGTATTTTTTCCCTTTCTTGATTATATTACAAACAATGTGATTCCTGATGCTAAGTAACCTTGCATACACACACCTTGGGATAATTTCTCACAGTTTCCTAGAGATTACTATTTTTGGTAACATCATCCGGGATGACCGATTTAAAAAAAAAACCCTTATTAGGGAATCTTTATTAAGGTTGTCGTCATTAAGCACATCATCCTGGATGATTTTGTATCGGCTAGGATGATAGGCAAATTAGAAAGAATCAACCGCTATATCTATTTTGGTATTACTTATTTTTGGACATCGTCCTGGGCATCATCCCGGGCATCAGCCTGGTAGATCTAGCATAATTTTTCCTAAATTAATCTGATATTTAAGAAAAGTAATTAAGATTTAATTACATAATCACATCATCCTAGACGATTGCAGAATCAGCCGTAATGATCCATTAAACGATTGGACATCAGACAGCTCTTATTCAGGGCAATGTTCAGAACGATATTCCACTATTTATACCGATCGGCCAAGATGATATATTATCATCTTGGATGATTTGAACAAATTTCTTCTAATTATCCCAAATCATCCTTGCTGATTGGGCTTAATTTACACTGAAAGGCCAGGATGATATACATATTGGCCTAGACGATAAAGTTTGCAAGTTGCAATTAATGATCTCGTTTTGAGCTCTTATATTTAAGATTTGACATGGAACATAGTAAGTGTCTTTGACAGCCATTGTAGCTTCATTCTTTAGGAGGGAACTTAAAGAGAGAGCTTGAAAGGGAGAGAGGAAAGGGTGAAATTTGAGAGGGGGAGAACATTCCTGGAGGAGGTTTCAAGGGAGTGTGGAGGGGGATTCCACATAGTTGCTCCGACGAGCTTTCACCTTAGTACCATCATATTCAAAGCTTCTCTTAAAGGAAGTTCTGGCAAGTAGAAAATCTCTTTGGTGTCAAAGGACAAGGCTACTCCGCTGCACCGGGGAAGGTAGAAGTGATTTTGTAAGGGCTTCTTCGCCTAGCTGTGGGGGATAAAGGAGAACACTGAGTTTAGTGCAATACTCAGAGTGTGACTCCGAGGAGTAGACATAGGTCAAAGTTTGACCGAACAACTATAAATTTTGGTGTATTCTTTTCTTTATTATTTTTCGCATTTAATTTCTGCACTTTAATTTTTGTGGTGAATCTTGGTTTGTTTTGGTTTGAGTATTTTGATTGTGAAAGATTTTTTAAATACCGATTCACCCCTTTTGGTTTTCCTTGGGACTAGTTCATAAGGGCTTAGCATTCCTATCAAACTTTCAACTATGACTGGACACAACAATACCCTTAGAGAGTTGTCAACGAACTACCACATTCCTTACATTAACATTTTTATGCAAGATGCTAGAATTATCCAAAATATTCTTCACAACTCAATATTTCCAAAAATAAGGGATCAGACCAAGATCAAACACCTTCTATCCCTTTTGACCTATTTTATAATGGAGGAAATTAATTTCATTACAATTGATTTGCTTATTAGATACATAGAACACCTTACCTATATTTGGGATCCTAGGAATATAAAAAAACAAAATCTTATCTTTGGTCACATCATTGCCTTTGTCCTTGATTCCAAATAAAACTTCAAATTCCTGCACCACCATATCATCTCCCAAATTTTTATTCAAATAGCTCAATCCATGTCCTTCATAGTGCTCGATGTTACAATATTCACTATGTTGACCCAGAGCCAGAGGCAGAAGAGGGAGGTACAGTACCAACACAAGCTCTAACACCAACACCTACTTTGTAACCCTCACAGTATTATACACTACCTCACAAAATTATTTAGTAGGAGGCTTGCTTTAACTCCTATGTAACAAGGAAACTCTAACAACACAAAAATGATATGGCTTGGTTTGAAGAACAATTTTCTTATATTCACTGATACTTCAAACCTCCAAAACCACCACCTAAACCTTATCAGGTCCTTTCGTATTTTAAGTTTATCTTATAATGGTTTATGTGTTTTTATTATTTTTTATCTATTTATCATGTGATATATATCTTATTTTTGTGTTTTTATTTAGTTCATCCTTCTATTTGTTATGTCAGAAGGGGGAGTAGCCAGTTGTTGACAGTTTTTAATTATTATTTTGTTATAATTAGTCCACTAGTTTACATTTATTTTCCATCTCATATTTCTTAAGCTTTTTTATTTCTTTGTCATTTTTTTGGGTTCCTTTATTTATTTTTTTTTTTATAAGAAAGTACAAATGAAAAAAAAAGTCTCCTTATTTAAAAAATTCAACTAGTAAGCGGGAGCTCAGAACATAGCAAAAAAAAAATTAAATTGGTTACCAATAATATTTGCCATAATAAAAAAGGGGAGATTATTATAAACCTGAACAAAAGTCTATCATTTTGATTATTACAAATATTAATGGTTTTTTTTACTATGCTATCTTATGTTATATTATTATTTCATATCTATTTTTCAGGTGTACTAGCATTTCAGGTCCACCATACACTTTGCAAAAATGGTTAGCTCAAGATTGGGTGATAGGGTTAAGTGTCCAAAAGAGTTTAAAATTTTATTTTTTCTTATTTCTACTTTTATTGAGTATTATCATGTATTTGGTGGATGTAAAACTTAGTGACACTACAACACGAACTCAAGGGAGTGACACATTCAGAAAATTAGAAGTACAATTTTTTAAACTAAGCATACATTATTATCCCTATCTATAAGATTAGATATTCAAAAAATTAGTTAAACTATTGATTGTGATAATTAAAGCCACTGTAACTAATCGTATTATACAATGCATATCTTATAATGCAATAAGTTAAAATTAAGATTCTAGTCACTAATCATAACTTAGGCATTATTTTGAAATTCAAAATTTGTATTAATCATATAGTATGAAACATATTGTGTAGGATGATATAATTAAATCTTTCCTAAATTAATCTTGTAATTAAGAAATAATTTTGAAATGATTAAACTAGTTAGATCGTATAGGATTATTGGAGCCATCATGTTGTACAACCTGATCTTTGCATGGGATGATATTTAATTTTCCACTCATCATATGGGATGATAATCCAAGTCATTAAATTAAACATATCAGATGATGTTCTTTATCATATATGAAAATGAGTTCATTCAGTTTAATTGCTCGTATAGTTCCTTTTGCTTCGTATAGTTCTAAAATATCATATAAACTAATTATATTGTATTATCTTAGATTGTATTGTATGATCAAAGTCACTTATATTGAATTCTAGGGATTTTTTGTGGAGGAATATATTTAATCTCTATTAATAGACTTATTTAAAGTCTTTTAGCTGCGAGTGTTCTTTAAAGAGATCTTAGAGAAGGGATTTAGGAGTTCTTTGTGAAGTAGAAAAGGAAAGCTTATGAGTGAGACAGAAGTAGTGTGAGGGGTTCACACGATTGCCCCAAAAAAGTGTCTATGATTGTTATTTTATTATATTGATTAGACTATCATCATCATCATTGTAACATTTGATATGTCTATCTACTTTTGCATCAGGCGATAGTTTTTGCTTTCTATTCTTAATTACTAAGAAATACAAAAAAATTAAGTTTTGTTTTAAAAGTGAGCAATAGGTTTATAAAACTACCAGTTCACCCCCCTCCCCCCTCCTTTTCATTATGTGCTTAGGGATAGTTCACTTAAACTTTACATCTGACATCAAAATTTAAGTTCATTCTCAATCGATGTTGCGATCTTGTCAGTTGAATGTTGAACTCCCATTTTTTGTTGGTTGTCATGTAGTGTTTTGGGGGTATATTTCACCTCCTCTTTATTCCCTCTATTTCCTATTTTTTGTTGGAGGGTTGTTGAGTATTCATTGTCTTTTGCTTATTATTATGAAATGGTAAGTAAGAAGTTCTTTATTTTGAAAATGCATTAAGTTCCACAAGATTTTCTTAATTTATATTTTATGATTTTCTTTTGATTAAATTTGCATAGTTAAACATTATAACACCGGGAAGGTAAGACTAATGTTCTACTATCAATTTGAAAGAAAGGAAACTATAATTTAATTTCAAAATTAAACTCAACATATATTCTCTTATCAATCCAATTAGAAAGTTAAATTATAAATTGATATTCATAATAAAAAATAGAGGTTACTCAATCCACTTTAAAAGCAAATCAAATATCCATCTATCCTTTGATTATGAAGTCAAATTTTAAATATGGATAAAGTAAAGTCTAGATTCAAAAAATTTTCCCCTATCTTAGAAATGAATCTAAGATAGCGTTTATTTTATTCTGAGATCTAATATCCATGAAGCGACAAGCCTCTATCATTTATTACAACTCCTAAGAGAATACTCTCGATTAAATTGAATATGAAATAATTTTAAAATTTGAAAATGTTAATGGACATGTTTAAGCTAATTAAATTATAATGAATTGCCTTTAAAGTATAAATTTTATAATTGAAATTTTGAAAGATTTGATTTGAATTAAAGAAAGAATGTGCGAAGAGAAGAGTTATAAAATTTGAACTTACTACTTGCTAAGTGTAAGCTGCCAGCTAATAATCATAGTCATAACAATCATCACATTAATGCAAGATTTAGATAGCTCTATCCTAGGAATTAAAAGATTTGTTATTGAAATTTAAATAAAATGCAATACAACATTCTTACAAAGCAAATAAAATCTACATGTATGATATAAATGATGCATGAATAAAAAAGTATAAAAGAATTAATTTTATTAATTTAACTTTACAAAGTATAACCGAGGGTATTCAGTAAAGTGGTGTCTAGGCCCCACAACAACAAACCTATATTATAATCCTATAAGAAACATCTAGAATTATATATAACTACTTATGGTCTTTGTGCTCCAAGTCTTCTATGTAGTTCTAAAAAACATTATCCTCTTGAAAAAAGGACTTTGCTTTTGGGAAACCACATGTATATGTATAAGAAGTTATTTTTTATCCTTTAACAACTAATGACACTATACAACTCAAGCTGTATAAAGAATTCTATGAAATTTAAAGATACACGTATCTTTTTATATACATCATCACTTAGTCACATTCTACTTTGGAGAAATATAAAGGTAAAGAATTAAAATGCAGTTATGAGTTCGTTGTGAATAGTTATATTTACATTAAGTAAATGAAATTAAATTAGAAGAATCTTAATTAATTCACTCTGCTCTATGGTGCACTGATAAAAAAGTAAATAAGGCATTCTATAATTTGCAGAAAGTAAGCAATCAAACATAGGTACCCTCTAGGAAAAGACACTCGTAATTAAACTAAATCAATCCATCAACCTAATTTAGGCAAACGTTGGTTATCCTAGCAAACTATCTAAATGTTTGTAAGAGATTATATGGCTTTGATATATCAAATATGGTTTTATTGTTTAGACTGCATCTATTTTATTATTTATTAATTAAAGGTTAAAAAAGAATTTAACAAAAAATTAACTGATGTGTATTTGAATTTATAATATTTCTAATTATAAATGTTGAAGTCATTTATTAAGTTTCAAAGAATTTTTAGGTTAATAACTCTAACTGTATAGGGGGTTATCAATTCATAAATCCTAAAGCTATCAAAAATGGACATCTAACCTCTATGCAGGATAGCTGGACCTATGAGAGCCCCCAACGGTTCATTAGAGATACATAAAGGGTCCTTGTAATGAAATACAACATACTCTCTAGGTTGAATCAAGAATGTCGTATAAGGCCGATGTGTTATTAATTGTTAGAAGATCTCCTAATCCAAAGTGTTAGTAACCTTCTAAAAAGAATCACAAACAACAAATAAGAGGATCCATTTGTTATGTAAGTTTCTTAAAGGTCTTGAAATTGAATGTCAAAGAACTTCATTAATTTAATTAAAATTATTTATCAAATTTAATTGATTAAAATACATTTTAATAAATCAAATTATAAAATTAATTTAAATTAAAAGAGTTAGAATAAAATTTTAATTTTTCCAAAATTTATTGTAACATTTGGAATTTTAAATTAATTATTTACTTTTTAATTAAATTTTAATAGATTATTAATACATTATTAATTATTTAAAATTAAAATGTAATCAATAAATTTTACTAAAATTAGAATAATAAATATCAAAATTTTCATTCAATTTAATGTATTATATTTAACTATTTATAAATAAAATTAATGAATTATTGAAATAAAAATTAATAATAATTAAAAAAATATTTAAATTGAAATTATAATTTTCTAATTTTATTAGAGTTTGTTTTATATTTTTAGAATTTTTAATGAATTTATCTAATTGATATTTATTTAAGAGTAACTAAATATTAATGAAAATAAAATGAGATTTAAAGTTGAATTTTAGTTTTGGATGACTATATATTTTACTTAAGGTTGATTGAAGTTAGTTTTTAATTACGAAAGATTTTTTATTTAGTTTATTAAAATTTATAGAAATTAAACCCTTAAGGAATGGTTAATTCAATTCAATAATTGTTTGAAGGACAATTAATGTTAAATCAAAGTAAATTAGATCAGGGGGTATATGACTTCGTACTTATTATGTTTAAGTTTCATTCAAAATAAATGTGCGTTGTTAAACAAAGATTTTACTAAATTCTCCAAGACACATTCCAAATTATTGTCCATAATTTCGCTACAGTACAATAGGCTGAAAATAATTATTTTCTATCCCTTTTATGTACACATTGCAATCACATCAATAGTCAAACTAGTGCACTAAAACTAGACAAAATGAAAGTGAATAATTTTCCAAATATTTAAGTCAAATCATGACTTAAGTATTTGGAAATTCAATTGAGAGATAATTAAATAACACATGGATTTTAATAAGGCTAAGTTCTTTCCATGAAGTGTCATACATTAACTTAGCCAAAATTGAACCCAATTAATTGATGATTTCGAGAGTGATTAAGGTGAAATAGGAGTTCAATAAAGTTACAATTGTTATCCAAACATAAAATAATTCCCCATGTAGCTAATGTTTTTCTTGATTAAGCTTTAATTAATGATTTAAATGAGTACTTATATGCATCAAATGGACTAAAAATAGATCTATTAAAAAATTATAAAATTAAAGGTCGAATTATGACCTTTAAATTTATAAATTCAAATAATATTCAAATAATGATAAAATAAATTAAAGAAAATTACTCGCGATCACACAAATATCAAATATTATTACCTTAAAATTTTAATTTATTTTTCTTTTTTATTTAATAAGTTAATAATAAAAAACAAAAAAGGAAATCACTAAAATTATTTAAATTTAAATAATATTTTTATTTTTAAATGAAAAGAAATAAAAAGTAGATCATATTGATATATTATATGCAAAATTTGCTAAATATTTATTCTTATATAAGATTTTGAAGTTTTTTGAATTTAAATACATTTAAATTAATTTATATTAACTAAAAATAGAAATGATGGCACCGGCGGACCACGCGTCAATATTTGATTTATGAATTCAAATTGTGCGGTGGTAGGCCAATAATTGGAAATGATTGTGCCATCATGCAATCATTGTCAATTGATTAAATAGTGATAGTGGTGATCCATTTTTGACTTAAAGATGTTAGTGAGGTGGAGTAGCCTCTAGATCTACCATGGTTTGGAATGGACGTCTCCGATCAAGCCAAATAGAAATTCTAAGCAATGAAGTAGATTATGTGGTTCAAACGGAACACTAAATAATGCAATCTTGATCGTTGATTGCGAGTTCAACAATTTAGAAAATGTAAAGTTCATACAAACATCTATTAAAGCCCTAAATGATAAAGAAGATTTCAAACATGAAAATAGCTGAACCAAAACAAATCAAATTGTAGGAAGGGATTTATTAGAAGTAATAGAACAAACGAGATTTAATTTGTGTTACAAAATGTATTTTAAGCAATTTTATTTAACCCTAATATTTTTAAACTAAGGATAGGGATAAAGTTTGATATGATGGATGGAATTGAATGTTAATGGTCTTGTTGAGCATTTGATTTTCATAGATTAATCATCTAGAAGATAGTAATGGGCCAAGAAGTATGGATCATAAGGAATAGGCTTTGGATGGTGTTGGAGCTAGGTTTGGTCGGAGACCCACCGCAGGCACCCTTTAAATATTGGATTTAAACTTTAAGATTATAAATGAAATCTTGGAGTGATAGAATAAGATCAAAACCAAACTTGGAAGGTAGTTAGTAGTGAGAGAATGATTAGTCAATAAATGATCTTATTTTGAACATTTACATAATTTAAATCCCTATGGCTACCTTAAACGGCTATGATGCAATTGGAGAATTATTAGGATGTTAGACACCTAAGGGCTGTAATAGGATAGGGAATCAAAAAAGATATATGGACCATGATGTGTAAAGTTGGTTTTTGATTCACATGGGTTTGTGGGACTATGTTCTTAGATTATGCTGTAATCCTTGATTTAAACTCACATTAGGAGATGCTTAGGAACATTTTAAAATATATTTAAGCTACTAATATTTTAACCATTTAATTATTGGTTTTACCAGTCAAATGGTTAACGTGGATGACGTGTAATAGGAAAACATAATGTGTTGGTGAGATGGTTTGGAAACCAAGTGGAGACTATGGTATTGTCATCTGAGTGAGGGCTATCAAAGAAACCCTTTTAAATTTACTATCAACTAGTTTTGACAAGTCAACCTATCAAAACTTGATGAGGTAAAGTTCAAATGGATATTAGAGACTGGTGAGGTGGTTTTTAAATGGTCTTGATGAATAGGTCCATTTCATGGGTGAAGGAGTGTATACTTAGGGAAGTTTTGTTGAGATAGTTGCAACTAAGTTCTTAATTATTGATATTCTTCTAAAATTTTTTCATCCCATATGATCTCACAATCGTACGTATGAACCTATTTTCATACTTTACGAAGGGTCATTTTTCTTTAAATAGAAGGGCTTTAGAACTCATTTTCATTCACTTCAACACCCTCCTTGAATCCTTCTCATCTTTAAAATGGCCAGTTCTCGCAAGCGAGGTTAAGTCTCTAGGGGTTCATCTATAGGTTTATTGTTGTAAAAATCACTCAATCTGGACTAATGATTCGTAATGATATTCATTTTTAAGTAATAAAACTTTTTGCCTCAACCCAATTTGCCTTCATTTTGACTCTGATTCAGGCTTACCATAAAGAGACCTTTCACTACTTCTTAGCAAATATGAGTTTTAGTGAGGATGAGAGTAGGATAAAATCATATGTCTAATTGAAATATATAGAAATCATTAAGTAAGATATAAGAACTTTTCTACATTAAAAGAATCATGGTACTAGAGCATACACTATGACCTCCAAATTTGACTATGATTGATCTGACATAAATAAAACTCTTAGAGGGGTTACTCAAGTTGGTCACTTCGCCAGAGTCTATACATTAAATCAAAATACAAGGGTCATCCAAAATGTGCTTAGAACTTTAATTATTCGTAATTTTTGGTGATCACATAAACATTACTCCTCTCCATAGTTATCTATCTAACCATGACTAGATAACCAATTGATGAAGCCCAACCCATTTTAGATTACATTCACAATCTTTCTAAAATTGGGTTTATTTCTCATAGGAGGAAGAAAAATATTACTCTAGAACATCTAGTGACCTATGTCTTAGAAAATAAGAATAACATTTTTCCAATCTTATATTCCCACTGAGTTGCCAATCTAATTCACCGATGCTTCTTTTCGATCTCTTTTTGGGAAGAATGATAATTCTAGTGAGGATACTGAGAAAAAAGGGGGAGCACCTGCACCTGCTCATGGACCTGACTTTCAGGAGATGGCATAGTGCTTTAACCAGTTAGAGAGTCATTTTGATTAATATTTTGATCAAATTTAGACTCACTTAAACCAGCAGGATGCATAGTACCAGCAAGACATTAGTTGGATCTGAGGTCAGTTCAAGTCGATGAACACTAATGTAGCTATGATGAATAGATATTTCTTTGTCTTCAACAGTCTCCTCCTGACCAGGGTCCCTTAAAGTTTTAGATGTACTTATTTTATGTTGTCTTTGCTAGTTCTTTCCATATGTGATGATTTCAGAAATAATTTCAATATTTTTTGTACTTATCTTTGTTTAGTTTTTATGTTGATATTGTGTTATTTTTATTATGATGGAAATTGATAACAAGGAGCTTCATTATATCTGATCTTTAATTGATATCAATAAAAAATATATTATTTTGATTATTAGTTTTTTCTTCCTTATTTGAAATATAAGTTTGCTTGTATGATAATCCGATTTTAATTCATTTAAAAAGTGTTATAAACTAACCTACAATAAAAATGAATTTCATAATGAAATCTAATCTTTTAAAAATTTAAGTTAACTTATAACTCGATTATATTGAGGATATCAATTTCATGTTCTTTTTAGGCAAACAAAAATTAAATATTATTATTATAATTTTGATGTCTTATTTTTTTTCATTTCTCTTTTTAATATAATTATCATTGTAATTAGAGAAATTTCAGTTTTTTAAATTATTAATTTTGGAAAGATCAATTAAAAAAGGGGATATAAAAAAAATGTATAATGTATACAAAAAAAAATGCACAATGATTCGCAAATTGAAAAAAGGTATAAAATTAGCCCAAATACAAAAGGATGCACAAAGTGTTCTACAAAAATTTGAAAAGATGCGCAATGTCGCCAATTGAATATATTTTTTCCTCTATCATTTGAATCTTTATATTCAAATCAATCTAATATTCAATTATATTTTATATTAAAAATTGAAATTAATTTAAATTCATTTCATCACTTTTGTAATAATTCTCCTTATCTAATAGTCTATAATACTTCATGACCTTGATCAATTTTTCTTATCTAAGTTATGCTTTAATTTAGATGCTTTTGAATCTTTCTTTTTTATCTATTGATAATAAATTTTTATTGCAATTCTTTTACAATCTCTTTCAAGATCAATTACTAAGGTTTCTCATATAACTTCTTTCATTTCAACCTTCATTTTCCCTTTTTGTTGTTGTCAAATGGCAGAGTAATATTTTTTTTTATTTTCTTATATTATTTTTATTCTTATGTTTTGTGTTTGTATTTGTTCTTGTGTTTGGTGTTCTGTATTTTTTTATCTTTTTTGTCATTTATGTAAAATTAAAAAAATAGTATTCTTCAAGGAATTCCATTATATTCACATGTTTATTCCTTTAGGGGGAGCTAAGGAGAAATTTAGGTTATTCAATTTTACAAAAATAATAAATATTTATCCAACATAAAAAAGGGGGAGATTATTTAGATAATTACAACTTAGTTCTTAATTGTTGATATTCTTATAATATGTATGTTTTTTATGATTCAAAATATTATTGCTTTGATTATTATTTCTCCTAACATATTTTGAATGCAATATTTTGTTGTTTGTGTGTACTAACATTTCAGAGAAATCATACTCTGAATTTTTTAAGACTTCAAATAAGACTAGTTTAGAGTTTATCATAAATGAAGTCTATATTTTTCATTTTATTAAGTCTGAGAGAGTGTGATTGTAATTGAGTAACTGTACACACACACACACACCAGGGGAAAGTTTTTTTTTTTTTTTTTGAAACCAATGCCTCAAAAAGCATTAAACCAAAAGAAAAACAAATAACATATACAACTCACTCAAGATCCCCCTAAAGCATCACACTCCTCCTTTAAACAATGTAAAAACGAAGGAGGAATGGAATTCTCTAGAAGATCTTCCCATAAAAAAGATCCTTCTAAAGACAAAGAAGCACACATATCCGCTAAATTGTTACCAAGTCTACTAGAATAAGAGAAAATAACTTGCTTAAAATCTAGTAAAAAAAGCTAAACTATCTTCAATAACTGTGCTAACCTTCCAATTCTTTATTGACTTTTGAAGCAAGTTGATGATGTTCCTGTTATCCCCCTCAATGATAAATCCTTGTGCTTCAAATATCCAGTTCTTCACCACATTTTTCAAAAACAGCACTGCACAAAGTTCTGTTTGAGCTGCATCCCAGTGTTGAAGTGTATTCCCGAAAGCAACCGGCCTTTGTCATCTCTAGCTACCCCTCCGATTCCAGCCCTGTAGTTCTTCTTTAGAGCACCATCTACATTGATTTTAATCCATCCGGGAGGCGGGGGATTCCCATGAGAAGACAGCCGAAGCTTGTTGGTATCTTAGTTTTCCGGTTGGAAATTCAAAAAATTACTCTGTACCGCGTAGGAAATAACATTGGTTGCTATTGAGTTATCCGAATCCTCCTTTCCTGTATGTATTAGTTTGCACCTATTCTTCCAAACCATCCAAACCACTGTACAGTATAAGTTTGCAGCGAGATCTTCCCTCCCAATCAGCTTCTGAAGTCCTTCTAAGAAATCCTCAAAGCATTGATAAAAGGGAATATACAATCCCCATTCATTTAACAGAGCAACTACCTTCCGGATTTTAACGCATTGCCCTCCAATATGGTTATTATCCTCAACAACATCACAGCACCTCGGACATCCATAAAAAGAACTGATCCTTCTATTAGCAAGCAAAAAATTAGATGGAATGGCGTTGTTATACAACCTCCACCAAAAGAGCTCAATCTTTGGATTGAGTTTTAATCTCTTCATCCAAATCCAGTGAGCCACTCTATCTTCATGAATCCCATATTCATTGGTTGTATGAGACGTAATTGATCTCCCAGAAAACTTATTAATAAGCTCCAATTTATCAGAATTTTGTCCCTCTTCAATTTGTATTTTCAGGATTAAATCAATTAGCTGTTCTTCGAAGACCTCTCGCAGATTCTCCACCTTCCAACTACCTCCTTCTATAAAGAAGCTGAGTTTGCATTCTGTAAAATCCTGGACATTCACAAAAGTCAGCCATCTAGCTATACACTTGTCCAAGATCCAAGTGTAATATAACCAATTGATCGAATCTCCATTTGAGACTTGCCATCTAACCGCTTTCCTTAGATGATTAGATCCTATCTTTATAATCTTCCAAGTGGGAGAACAAGCAGATTTTATCGAGGTAGACCATACATCACCACCATATTTAGCTCTCAACACCTGATTCAACAAAGAATCTGGGTTATTTATGAAATTCCAAGCAAAATTTTCTCTAAGTGGCCCAACCTTCTCAACAGCCGAATACAATCCACGGCCACCCTCAGCTTTTTTCTTACACAGCAATTCCCAAGATGCATAGTGAATTCCAGGCTTACCGTTATTCTTACTCCATAAAAAACCCCTGCACAACTTATCAAATTCCTTCAAAATGCTTAAAGGAACTAGATTTCCTTGAGCACTAACATTTCAGGAAGATCACAAGTGACTCAGGAAGAAAGGAAGACTCAAGACCGGGTAGATTAGGAGTACGAGTCAAGAATTGTATTTTTCCATTTATTGTATTTTTTTACTTTATTGAGTCTGGCCACAAAATGCGAAAGAGTAAGAGCAACCATGCACACACACAGGGGGAGAATTTTTTTTTTAACTGAAAATGCACACACACAGGGGGAGAATTTTTTTTTAACTGAAAATATAAGTAAAATTCTTCTCTGGAGATCGTACTGTACGATGTTATTTCGTACCGTACGATCCAGGCTATGTAAGCAAATCTGTGAATAGATCGTACTGTACGAAAGTACTTCGTACTGTACGATATGTTCAGATCCAAAAACCCTAGCCGTGACTTAATTTGAGGAAGTGATTTTTGCGCCGTTCGTACTGTACGAACTTGTTCGTACTGTACGATATGTATTAAATACTTACTTAAATTAACACATGATTAGTGCACGTAATCAAGGCCTAATTGAGATTTGAACATCGTACTGTACGAATATGTTCGTACTGTACGATTGGTTTTTTAAATACTTACTTAAATTAACCCGTGATTAGTGCACGTAATCAAAGCCTAATTGAAATTTGAACATCGTACTGTACGAACTTGATCGTACCATACGATGAACAGAGACGAAGTATGATCGTCCCGGATATCGTCCGGTACGATCTCTTGGTTTTTGTCACATCGTACTGTACGATGTCAATCGTACCATACGATGAACAGAGGCGACATCCGATCGTCCAGACCATCGTCCTGTACGAATAGTATGTGGTTGAATCGTACCGTACGATATTGTATCGTACAGTACGAATTGTTTTTGTGCTGTTCGTACACCTTCGTACCAGGACGACGGCTGTTTATGAAGATCGTACTGTACGATGATGAATCGTACTGTACGAACAGTAACGGCTAATTTTGAATTCAGAGGTTTTTGGAGCCTTTTTTAATATGCCAATCAAGTTCTTTTTGGGTAAGATTGTTAGAGAGGGTGAACGTGATTAGAGAGGGATTCCAAGGGAGAAAACTCAAGAGAAATTCTTGAGGGTTGAGAGGAAGGAGGAGGTGAGCGTTGTGAGGGAGAAGAGGTGTGAGGGAGATCACACGGTTGCTCCAAGCTCGCTGCATCTTGCTCCTCCTGTGGCCCGAGAAGGATTTGAGGGAGGATCTCCAAGGGAAAGGCTCGTCTGCATCCGTTTACCTCGAGGTTCTCTGCCTTCTCCAGGAGGGAGAAAAACGAGAAGGTTCTCTGCCGTCGCCAGGAGGGCGAAAACAGAGTTTGGTCTTCCGCCACGCCGGGTTGGTGAAAGGGAGGTTTGTACAGGCTTCTCCGCCTTGCCAAGGGGGGCAAAAGGAGAACTATTTTTATAGTGAAAATCCCGGAGTGGAGGACTCCGGGGAGTGGACGTAGGTCATATTTTGACCGAACCACTATAAAAATCTTGGTGTGTTTGTTCTTTATCATTGTTTACTTTTTGCTTGCACTTTAATTTTTCATATCTATTGCACGTGTTTTTTTGATAAAGCAAAATTGCATTGATCTTTATTTTAATATTTCAAAAAACAACAACAAAAAAATTAGAACTCTTGTTTAGGGTTAATTTTTTATTAAGAGAAAACTTTTTACAATTTCCCCCCCCTCTTGTCGTTTAGTAATTTCAATTGGTATCAGAGCTTGTTTTTCAAAAATAGTGTTTTAGAAAACCTTGAAAAAAACGATCATGTCGAATTTTGGTAATCGTAACACTGCGGAGGGTTATTCAATAACTCGTCCACCACTTTTTGATAACATACCGTTTGATTTTTTGGAAAATTAGAATGTCTACATTTTTGCAATCTATAGATTACCGCATGTGGATGTTAGTTAATGATGGGTATGTTGCACCGTTTAAAACTGTTAATGGTTTGAAAACTCCTGTACCGTTTAATGAATGGAGCAATGAGGATAGGGAATTAGCCCAACTGAATGCTAAGTGCTTAAACTGTTTCTTTTGTGCATTGAAATCTGAGGATTATATGAGAGTATCTACTTGTGCTTCTGGTAAGGAGATTTGGGATAGACTGTGCATTACATACGAAGGAACAAACGAAGTAAAACAGTCTAGGCTTAACATTTTACTGCATGATTATGAATTATTCCGTATGAAACCTAGCGAAACAATTTCTGACATGTACACTAGGTTCACCCAAATTGTGACATCCTTGCATGCTTTAGGTAGAGAAATTTCAAATTCTGAGAAAGTAAATAAAATTCTTAGATGTCTGCCTAGTTCCTATGATGCTAAGATAACTGCTATCACTGAGTCCAAAGATCTTAATGTTTATTCTATTGATAACCTCCTCGGGTCACTCATTGCATACGAGCAAGGAGTGAGCCAAAGGCAAAGTGATGCAGGTGAAAAGAAAAAGGAGCGGCGGACGGTGGCATTAAAAGCTAGCAACTCAGAAAGTGAAAGCTCTGCAGGGGAGGAAGACGATGAAATAGCATTGATGACCCGACAGTTCAAAAATTTTCTGAAGAGAAAACAGAAGCGTCATCAGAACAGCTGGAATAAAGGTAAAAGCTCAAGGACCAATAAAGTTTCATCTGATACAATTTGCTTTGAGTGCAGGAAGCCAGGTCATCTTCGAGCAGATTGTCCTAATCTTAAGAGCCAACCAACAAAGGAGAAAGGAGATGACAAAGGTAAATACAAGAGAGGAAAGACCAAGACACAGAAAGCTTTTTGGGCCGACTCTGCCTCAGAATCATCAGAAGAAGAAGCAGAGGAGGAGGTAACAAACTTGTGTCTTATGGCTAATGATAACCTTGATCAATTGGATCAGGATGAGGTATGTCAACTTTCTTATGATGAATTATTGCTTATTTCTGAGAATATTCATGACTCTTATAGAAAACTGAAGAAAATGCATGCTAAACTTAATATTGAATTTAGTTCCTTACAAATTGAGCATGCTAACTTAGTTAAAGAAAATTCTGATTTAGATAAAGATCACATGTTACTTCTTGATGAGTATGATGCATTAAATAAGAAGCATATTGATCTAATTGAAGCGCATGAATCCTTGAAAAAAACATCACATATTGAACTAGATGTAGAGTATGAAAAACTAACTGCACTTATATTAGAAGTAGAGCATTGTGAGCACTTGCTATTGATAAAAGTTGATGGATTGACAGCTCGAAGTAAAACTTATAGTGAAAAGATAAAAGAACTAGAAAATGAAATTGCATCACTCACAGTAGGCCATCCTAGAAAACCCCCAACACAGCATGCATCACAAAATCTTAGGAAGAGGCACCACCACACTCATAGATTAGTAAACCCATTTCCTGGTGTTAGGTGCTTCTCTTGTGGCATGTTAGGTCACATAGCCCGCACATGCACAATTCACCGTAGGACACACTTAGTATGGAGACCTAAATTGCATCCATCACAGCATAACATGCATACATCTCATTCATGCAAGCATAAGGTGGAACCCAAACTCACTTGGGTTCCCAAATCTAATCTGTGAATGAAATTGTAGGAATGCTCTCACAAAAGACCTAGTGAGAGCATGTGGTACCTGGATAGTGGCTGCTCGCGACACATGACTGGAGACATGAAGAAGTTCATCCTATTGGAGACCAAAACTGGAGGCAAAGTAACATTGGGAGACAACACTACCAGGAAGGTGATAGGCTCAGGTATCGTTGGTAATGCTAAGAACTTTATAATTGAAAATGTTTTACTAGTTGATGGTTTGAAACATAATTTACTTAGCATTAGTCAACTGTGTGACAAAGGTTTTGATGTTAAATTTTTTTACTGATAAATGCCTGATTAGTTTATTTGGTGAAACAATTTTAGAAGGAAAACGAATGAACAATGTTTACATGTTAGACCTTGATCGTGTAGATAACTCAAAATCATTTTGCTTGAAAACAATAGTTGATGATTCGTGGCTATGGCATAGGAGACTGTGCCATGCTAGTATGAAAACTCTTAGAAACATCACTCAGAAAAACCTAGTTAGAGGTGTACCTAAATTAGAATTCACCAAGAATCACTTATGTGATGCTTGCCAACAAGGAAAACAAGTCAAATCATCCTTTCACTCAATTAGAGACGTGATCACCTCTAGGCCACTAGAAATTCTACACATGGACTTATTTGGACCCGTTAGTACAGCCAGTCTAGGTGGAAAGAATTATGGATTTGTGATTGTAGATGACTTCACTAGATTTACTTGGGTAAGATTCTTAGCACACAAGAATGAGTCTTTTGAGGAATTTAAAATTTTCTCCACATGGATACAACGAAAATTAGGTTGTGAGATATCAACAATCCATAGCGATCATGGTGGAGAGTTCCAAAATGAAAGATTTGAGTCATTCTGCCAAGAGATAGGAATAGAGCACAATTTCTCAGCTCCAAGAAAACACCCAACAGAATGGCATAGCAGAAAGGAAAAATAGAACCTTGGTAGAAGCTGCTAGGGCAATGTTAGCGGAGTATACCCTTCCTAGATACTTTTGGGCAGAAGCAGTCAACACAGCCTGTTATGTTTTGAACAGAGTAAACATTAGATCGAAGCTGAATAAAACTCCGTATGAACTCCTTAAAGGTAGGACACCAAACCTTTCACATTTACATGTCTTTGGGTGTAAGTGCTTCATCTTAAATAATGGTAAACATCCCTTAGGAAAGTTCGATCGATCCCAAATCTGATGATGAGGGTGTCTTCTTAGGCTATTCTTCTGTAGGTAAGGCCTATAGAATTTTCAACAAGAGAACCCTGGTAGTAGAAGAATCCACCCATGTGGTATTTGATGAATCTGTTATGCCCTCAGAAACTAAAATTGAAGATGATGAAATAGAGGCAATTCAAGGAGTAGAGACTATGACCTTAGAAGAAAGGGTCGAATCTCAGGAAGACTTGCCTAGAGAATGGAGATATTCTTCTAGTCATCCTAAAGAGTTAATTTTAGGTGACCCTTCAGAAGGTGTAAGAACTAGGCATGGACTTAGGAAGGAGGTTAGTCACTCAGCTTTCATCTCTATGATAGAACCTACAAGTATAGATCAAGCCTTAGGAGATGAATTTTGGATTCTAGCAATGCAAGAAGAGCTGAACCAATTCACCAGGAATGATGTTTGGGAGTTAGTTAAGAGACCTAAAGAGCAGAGTGTTGTTGGAACAAAATGGGTCTTCAAGGAATAAGGTGAATGATTCAGGAACAATAATAAGGAATAAAGCAAGGCTAGTAGCTAAGGGGTACAACCAGATTGAGGGAATAGACTTTGAAGAAACCTTTGCCCCGGTTGCTAGACTAGAAGCCATAAGAGTGCTCTTAGCTTTTGCTTGCTTCAAGAACTTTAAGTTATATCAAATGGATGTAAAGAGTGCTTTTTTGAACGGGGTAATTAAGGAAGATGTTTACGTTGAGCAACCCCCCGGATTTGAAAGCTCACAATTTCCAAACCATGTATACAAATTAAAAAAGGCACTATATGGATTAAAGCAAGCACCTAGAGCATGGTATGAAAGACTTAGCTCATTTCTTTTGAATAGAGGTTTTCAAAAGGGTAGTGTAGATACTACTCTCTTTTTACAAAAAGTTAAAGAAGAAATTCTCATTGTTCAAATATATGTAGATGACATCTTGTTTGGATCCTCGGATAAAAATTTATGCGATGAATTTTCAAAAACAATGAGTAATGAGTTTGAAATGAGCATGATGGGGAGAGCTTAACTACTTTCTTGGCTTTAGTGTGAAACAAATGGAAAATGGAACCTTTCTTAGCCAATCAAAGTACATTAAGGATATTTTAAAGAAATATGAAATGGATAGTGCAAAACCCATGAACACCCCAATGAGTTCGACAATTCAATTAGATAAGGATCCTAGTGGAAAATCAGTAGATCAGATCAAAAAAATATAGAGGAATGATTGGATCACTTCTTTACTTGACTGCCAGTAGACCGGACATCATGTTTAGTGTATGCCTTTGTGCCCGTTTCCAAGCCGATCCTAAAGAGTCTCACCTAACTGCTGTTAAAAGAATTCTTAGATATCTACTAGGCACACCAAACTTAGGAATTTGGTATCCCAGGCACAGCACTTCCTTTGAAATCCTTGGGTACTCAGATTCTGACTTTGCAGGATGTAGGATAGATAGAAAGAGCACCTCTGGTACCTGTCAATTCATCGGACAATCATTAGTTTCTTGGTCCAGTAGGAAGCAAAACTCAGTAGCACTTTCCACAGCCGAGGCAGAATATATTGCAGTAGGAAGTTGTGTTGCACAGGTACTATGGTTAAAACAACAAATTCTTGATCTTGGACTACCTGTTGGAACCATCTCAATCATGTGTGACAACACAAGTGCAATTTGTATCTCTAAAAAACCCCAATTCAGCACTCCCGAACAAAACACATAGACATTAGACATCATTTCATTAGAGATCACGTCGCTAAGGGAGATATAGAATTACATCACGTCGCTACAGAAGATCAATTGGCAGACATATTCACAAAACCATTAGCGTTTGACACCTTTAGTACCTTGAGGACTAGATTAGGTGTCATAGATATAAATGCAAAAAAAAAAAAAAAAAAAAAAAAAAAAAAAAAAAAAAAAAATCTTTAGGGCTGCTCCTGATCACCACACACTCACCACACCAAAATTCACACTGACTGTTCATCGTACTGTACGATCTATATCGTACTGTACGACTTATCACAAAAATCTAGCGTCCACCAATAGGCAGAATTCAGCTCTGTTGATCGTACTATACGATACCCATCGTACTGTACGATCATCGTCCAGTATTATTGCATACCGTACTGTACGATACCTCCACTTCGTACAATACGATCCACGTCAGCAACGGATTGGGGACGAATTAAAGCCGTTTGGTACGACATTATTGCGTATCGTACTGTACGATACCTCCACTTCGTACAATACGATCCACGTCAGCAACGGATTGGGACGAATTAAAGCCGTTTGGTACGACATTATTGCGTATCGTACTGTACGATCCACGTATTCGTACTGTACGATCCACATCAGCACAACGGACAAATTCGAGTTAAAGCGTTCTGGTACGATATTAATTATGTATCGTACTGTACGATCCACGTATTCGTACAGTACGAAACTTTTGGTCAAAAGTCGTACTGAGAACCTCGGGACGATCGATATTCGTCTGATCGTACTGTACGATACCTATCGTACTGTACGATTTGACCTCTTTTTCCCGAAACGACCGGTCAGGATATTAATTGTATTTCGTACTGTACGATCTCCTGTTCGTACTGTACGATCTCCGGAAAATTCTATATAAATCCTTGCATAGGCTGATAAATTCATTCACCTATCTTCCCTCTCAGCCTTCCATTAGTTTTCGTGCCTTCCTACAATGTCTAAGCGAGGTCGGATGACTGCCGGAAGCTCATCCTCATCCAGTCGTCGTCAACCCGATCGCTTTCTGAATAGCGAAAATGAGGAAGCCTACTACCGCTACAAGGCTTGCAAAATCTCGCCCTCAAAAATGCTAAATCAAGCCGCTCTAAATTTCGAGGTAATGGGCCTCTTTGCCTCCACTACCTTTCAATTCCTACTTACCCTTGCGTTCCCTTACAACTCTGAACTCCTATTTGAATTCCTCGCAAATCTCACCTACACAGTAGATAACACCACTTTTCACTCCCTTGTTTGTGGCCGCCCTGTGGAAAAATAACTAGAGCTGATATCGCCCAACATATTGGGCTGTCCACTGAAGGACCTATGGTTCGCTCGTTTCTAACTGATGATTTTGATTGGAGCGATGTCAATAGAGTCCTTAGGAACACTGTTTTTCATCAACACCAGCCCCTAGTCCAATCCTTAAACCGCAATGCCCGTATCATTCAACATGTCCTTCGCACCTCTATCATACCCAAAGGTGGCGACCGCATCAATCTAACTCCTACCCTGTCAGTCGCTACCTACCTCATTATGTCCAATATTAAGTTTGATGAGGTCGATTTAATCAGCAACTATATTAGGCACATGACTTTTGTTCGTCTTCCCACCACTCGACGGAAACAAAATCTGGCTCTTGGTCACCTCATAGGATATATCCTCTACCATAAATATCAATTAACCTATCCTGCTGAACCCGATATGCTTCCTATTTTCTATACGGATGCTTCCTTCCGTATCCTCTTTCATCGGGGACATGAGCCTGAAGAACCCGTCTTTGACGAAGAAGAAGGAGAAGATGCACCAGCCGCAGCTCCAGCTCGACCCCGACGCCATGCTGCACCCCGAGCACCTGCACCAGCACCAGCTCCTCCACTCCCAAATGATGATCTAGTCGCCCGCTTCGACCAGCTGCAGACTCGCCTCGACATGCACATTCAGGAACAACATCAGCAACACGAGGCTGATATGCGATGGTTTGGCGAGCGTTTTACAGCAATTGATCACCGCTTCGACACTTTATTTCAATACTTTCAGCCAAATCCACCTCCACCTCCACCTGATCAGGACCCGTCTGACTAGATTGTCTATGTATGCATTGTAGTCTTTTCTATTTTTTTTTCTGCTTTTGAGCTTTTAGTGGCTCCTCCTTTTTGTGCTGTCAAAAAAGGGGGAGAAGTTTGTTGTAATGCCTTTTTATCTAAATACAGTTTCTTTTGTGTTGTTTCCTACCTGCTTGTAGTTCTTTTTTTCTTTTTTCTTCTTCCCTTCTTGTGTTTAATTATTACAAAAAAAAAAAAAAAAAAAAAAAAAAAAAAAAAAAAAAAAAAAAAAAAAAAAAAAAAAAAAAAAAACAAAAGAAATATTTGTCTTTCTTACTTACAACAAATTATTTGACATCATCAAAAAGGGGGAGATTGTTGCAACCCATGACCCCGAGTTTGAGATTTTGATGATGCCAAATAATGAGTGACTTGGAACTGCTTTTCATTGCTTATTATTTTATTTGTTATTTTCCTTGAGCACTAACATTTCAGGAAGATCACAAGTGACTCAGGAAGAAAGGAAGACTCAAGACCGGGTAGATTAGGAGTACGAGTCAAGAATTGTATTTTTCCATTTATTGTATTTTTTACTTTATTGAGTCTGGCCACAAAATGCGAAAGAGTAAGAGCAACCATGCACACACACAGGGGGAGAATTTTTTTTTTAACTGAAAATATAAGTAAAATTCTTCTCTGGAGATCGTACTGTACGATGTTATTTCGTACCGTACGATCCAGGCTATGTAAGCAAATCTGTGAATAGATCGTACTGTACGAACGTACTTCGTACTGTACGATATGTTCAGATCCAAAAACCCTAGCCGTGACTTAATTTGAGGAAGTGATTTTTGCGCCGTTCGTACTGTACGAACTTGTTCGTACTGTACGATCTGTATTAAATACTTACTTAAATTAACACATGATTAGTGCACGTAATCAAGGCCTAATTGAGATTTGAACATCGTACTGTACGAATATGTTCGTACTGTACGATTGGTTTTAAATACTTACTTAAATTAACCCGTGATTAGTGCACGTAATCAAAGCCTAATTGAAATTTGAACATCGTACTGTACGAACTTGATCGTACCATACGATGAACAGAGACGAAGTATGATCGTCCCGGATATCGTCCGGTACGATCTCTTGGTTTTTGTCACATCGTACTGTACGATGTCAATCGTACCATACGATGAACAGAGGCGACATCCGATCGTCCAGACCATCGTCCTGTACGAATAGTATGTGGTTGAATCGTACCGTACGATATTGTATCGTACAGTACGAATTGTTTTTGTGCTGTTCGTACACCTTCGTACCAGGACGACGGCTGTTTATGAAGATCGTACTGTACGATGATGAATCGTACTGTACGAACAGTAACGGCTAATTTTGAATTCAGAGGTTTTTGGAGCCTTTTTTAATATGCCAATCAAGTTCTTTTTGGGTAAGATTGTTAGAGAGGGTGAACGTGATTAGAGAGGGATTCCAAGGGAGAAAACTCAAGAGAAATTCTTGAGGGTTGAGAGGAAGGAGGAGGTGAGCGTTGTGAGGGAGAAGAGGTGTGAGGGAGATCACACGGTTGCTCCAAGCTCGCTGCATCTTGCTCCTCCTGTGGCCCGAGAAGGATTTGAGGGAGGATCTCCAAGGGAAAGGCTCGTCTGCATCCGTTACCTCGAGGTTCTCTGCCTTCTCCAGGAGGGAGAAAAAACGAGAAGGTTCTCTGCCGTCGCCAGGAGGGCGAAAACAGAGTTTGGTCTTCCGCCACGCCGGGTTGGTGAAAGGGAGGTTTGTACAGGCTTCTCCGCCTTGCCAAGGGGGGCAAAAGGAGAACTATTTTTATAGTGAAAATCCCGGAGTGGAGGACTCCGGGGAGTGGACGTAGGTCATATTTTGACCGAACCACTATAAAAATCTTGGTGTGTTTGTTCTTTATCATTGTTTACTTTTTGCTTGCACTTTAATTTTTCATATCTATTGCACGTGTTTTTTTGATAAAGCAAAATTGCATTGATCTTTATTTTAATATTTCAAAAAACAACAAAAAAATTAGAACTCTTGTTTAGGGTTAATTTTTTATTAAGAGAAAACTTTTTACAATTCATTGTAGTTGTAGGTTTTCAAAACTGTCTGCAATTCAACTAAGACAAATTCTTGTGCTTTTGCTTACTCCAAAAAAAGAGAGCTCTTAGAGCTCTTTTACATTTCAAATTAAGGATGAAAAAAAAGTTGCCGGGTCTTCCTCCATCCACCTTACTTTTTCTTTCCCCCAAATTCTCCTTACCAATGCAGATGCATTACAATAATAAAGTATATTGAAAAACCTCTTCCACTTCTTCATATTTATCCAGAATTTCTGCCTTCAAACTGTCTCTCAACTAACCACAAATTCTTTGCTTTTCCTTACTCCAAATAGAGAATAGAGCTCTTTTACATTCCAAACGCAATGCGGGGTCACCTGTACAAGGTTCTTTGACCAAGCAGATGCACAAAATAAGATGCCCAAACCTCTTGTTTAAAGCTGACCGGAGTTGAGATAGGCACCTGTCCAATTCCAACCCAGAATACGACCAGAGCTACTGGATATTGTTTAAAGCTTACATGATAAGGGTCCAATTTTCTATCTACTGGGTATTATTAGATTTTATCTAGGTCCCATAGATTTTACCTCGTGTAGATCATTGTTGATCAAGAAACTTTGAAAATCCTTGGACCCTTGAGATAATCTGAACTTCTTCCCCCCCTCTTTTCTCCTCCTGAGAAACAACACAGTTGAAATATCCTCCTATCACAAATGTAAGATCATCAGAACAAAACCTTCCAAGTCTGTCCCACAGCAATTTCCTCTCCTACACATCAGTACTACCATAAACTGAAGCCACTTTCCAGCACCCTTTGCCAACTACATTCAAATTCCCCACCACCAATTGGGAAGAACTCTCAATGACAGAGAAAACAGCTATATCATTACTCCATAACACCATTAGGCCTCCTGACAGGCCCATTGCTAGAACTAAATAGAAACTCCACTTATCTCCCAACATCTTCATAATTTGAGTACTTTCTAAGGTATTGATCTTCGTTTCCAACAAACCAATAAAGAACACCTTGTGATCCTTGATCACCTCCTTTAGATATAGAGCAGCCTCCACTTTCTTGGCTCCTCTAAAATTCCAAAAGAGTAAAGAACTCATTGATTAAAGATGGGGGAAGGGCCCCCAACCTTCTTTACCTTTCCACTCTCCCCTTTCCTATTATGAGGAAGTATATTACCTGCTCCAAGGGATTTAGATTCCTTTAGAAGTTTAGCTTTCATTTCCAAAGAGTGGTTCCTTACAGAACTTGAGTTATTCTTAGAATGATCCTTCTTCAATGAGGACCCTGAATTTTGCTTCAAATTTCCTTCCTCCAGACCAATAATAGGCTGTGCCGGTGATCGTAAAACTTCTCCTTCTTCTGGTTCTCCTCCAGCTTCAACTTCTGAGACCACCACATGGCCTTCTTCTTCTAAATTTGATAAAGAATCAAATTGATTCTGCACCAGCACTAAAGATTCCAACTCCTTACCAACCTTGAGATTGTTGTCTGGATGATCACTTTTATCTGTCACCATATCCCCATCATCAATAACATCCTTAACCGGATCTTGATTAACCCCAGTTACCTCCTCCGTCTTATTAACCAGATTAATAGCATTTGAAACAATTATCTTTTTCTGGTTGGAAGTGCCAATTTTGGGAACATACAATTTCTTCATATGAACCAAAAACTTTCTATTAAAAACTTTCTAGTTATCCATTCCTCTGTTCACCTTCTTCTTCCCGTGTTTAACAATAGTCCAGGAGCTTTCTTCACCCTTACCCTTCTCAAGCTGAGAGTACGAGTCCACTAGAGTAGGATTTCGACCACCATTCATGACTATATTTGGATTATCTGTATAATCAGAACCAACCTTCTCCTTCAAACTCATACACATGCTTCCATCATGCCCGGCTTTACCACATTCATTAAAATTTTTAGAAATTCCCTCATATTCTACCTTCTGGAAGAACTTTCCTGTTAAACCTTCCACCCATACCCCTTGAGGCAGTTTCAAATCAAGAGGAATTCGCACACAAACACGAGCAAATTCTCTTCTGCTCCATTGAAATAAGTTTCCATCCAGTAGATACGATTTACCTATCTGTGAAGCAATCCTGCATATGTTGACCTCATCCCAACATTGCAGGGGTAGGTTGGGCATGCTTATCCACACCGGAGAAGAAATTCCCTTTAAAGAAGTTGGATTGAAATTAGGTGACCATCTATCTAGACCAACCACATGGCCTCTAACCCACCAACATCCACCTGCTAATACCTTTTCCACCACTGAAGCATCTTCGAAAGAGCACAGGATCCAACCAAGACCCAGACCACTAATGTGGAATTTCCCAAATTCATCCTACTGTCTTCGTAAATCTGTACTAATAACTTGAAAGGGAATATTATCACAAAAAATTTTAACTACAACAGCCTTCTCCAAACGTTTTGCATTCTCTAATTCTTTCTCTGTTTGTAGTAGCACTACTTTCCCGTCATCTGATAAAAAAGAGCCCAGCTCCAAATTATCAACCTTCACATAAGGTTTCTTCACTCAGGCCGAAGGAGCCTTTTCCTTTCTTCCTTTCACCTCTTTCGAAGCGAGATCCTCCAAAACCGTTTTAAGGCCTTCAACGGGTCCATCACCTGCTTTGCTTTGAGGCAAAACCACACCTACTTCATTTGCACCCCGCGAAATTGGACACTCCTGAACTGTTCTACAAACTGACCTCCCAGCTGGAGACGAAGGCAATGATTTTAAAAGAAAACCGAAGTTAGAAGAAATCCGCAAATCTCCTAAAGAAGATGCATCACCCCTCCTTCCTCCATTTATACCACCAACTGCCAAAATCGGAGAGATCTCCGATGATCGCTGGAAAACATCCTTCCCCTTACCTGGTACCAGAATGGGTAACTCCTTTCTGCCCAAAAGACCTCCTTCATTGATAATTAAAGGCTTTTCTTTGGAACTCTTGAAATTCTGATTAAATCCATCCAGAACTTTTGATCCCCCATTGAAAACCTCTGAGGAATCAAGAACCTGTGCCGATAATCCTTTCATATACTTTGACCATGCCTCCGCAGGGAGAAGCCGCCGCTACTGCTCCATAAACTCCCCCGCCCCCCCAAATTGCCGGAGATCTAGCGGTGCACCAGCCAAAAACAACCGTAAAATTCAAGAACCACGCAAACAAAATTTGAAATCCCAGACTTTCTCTCACTAAAAAAGGTTGACCAGGGGAGAGTTTAAAATCTATAATTTTTAAAATGATTGTTTTATACAAAGTCTTTTTGTACGGGATGATTTGTTCAGTTATTTTCCCCTTCGAGCAGTCAAACAAATAGAAAGTATAAATTTTTAATAAGTATGTATAGTAATGTATGATATCACAATTGTATGTACGCCATCCATGGTACAAATTAGATGGGTCCCATTTCATCCAGACAAACCTAAAATTTTTTTGAATGATTTGTACTGTACGATGTTGTCATCGAACGTACGCCGTTCAGGGTATGAATTGGATGGGTCCCTTTTCATCCAGATGAATTTGAAATTTTTTTGAAAGATTCGTATTACACGATGTCATCATCATACGTACGCCGTCCAGTGTATGAGTTGGATGGGTTCCTTTTTATCCTGAAAAAATTTGAAAATTTTCAGAACTAGTCGTACAGTATAATGTCGTCATCGTATTTACGCCATCCAAGATAGGAAATTATGGGGTTGCTCTTCTTCCCAACGAAGTTGAAAACTTTTATAATTATTTGTATGCTACGAATTGAGTTCGTACTGGATGATCATCATGTACAAAATTTTTTCATACTAATTCACATAAGGTTCTTACACAATAGTTTTTTAACTATTCATATGTACGAAGATATGATCGTACTATATAATCGTGTCTGCTCAAAATGGAAAATTTTAATTTTTATATAGTTTTTTGTGCTATTGGTATAAAAGGTCCTCTAAAACTTATGGGAAAAAGTCTTATCTTCATGATTTTTTCATGCGCAAGTAAAAGAGAGAGTGTGGGAGTTCATTTAAGAGAGATTTCTTGCAAGTAGAGTTTGAAGGATTCACAAGGTTACTCAAAGGTATGGATCTCTTTGTATTTTTGGTTATTACTGTTCTTTTCTTTATTCTAGTTTCTCGTGATAAGATCTTTGAAGAAGATCTGGTACTTTGCAGACACTTGGAGGGTGTAAAGGATGACGGTACTCTGCCGACACTTGAAGGGTGTTAAAGGATGAGGGTACTCTGCCGGCACTTGGAGGGTGTGAAAGGATGATGGTTCTCTGCCGACACTTGGAGGGTGTGAAAGGATGACGGTTCTCTACCGCATCGAGGATTGGTGGAAAAGAGGTTTTGTAAAGGCTTCTCGTCCTTATTGTGGGGACAAAAGGAGAGACAGTTTGGTAATAGTATAATACCTGAAGAGGGAGTCTACGTGGAGTGGCTGTACGTCATGTTTGACCGAACCATTTTAAAGCTTTGTATCTTTTAATTTTCATATTTATTTACTGCAAGTTATTTATTATGGTTGAAAAGTTTATTTTAAAACTTAAATTAACTTGCTATGAGATTCTAAACTATTTTCTATTTAAAAAATTCAAGAGAATTTTTAAATTTCCAATTGACCCCCCCCCCCTCTTAGTTAGCCTTGGGACAATAGCTTAGGTTTAACAACCTATACAAAATTAACAAGTTTGAAGATTTATTATGTGTTAACCAAGTAAAATTGACAATGGTTTAACTTATGGTGAATTGGGATGGATTTAAATGATTTAATGGAGTAGTATCTGAAGCATTAAAGTGTTTAGTTTGTTTGCATGGAAGGAGTGGGTCGCATTTAACTTATTTTGACAAAATATTGATTCAGTTAACTAGGACAACTATTAAACGAGTTAGGGTTACCAGTCAAATAAAAATCCCTAGGAGAATTGATTGGAGAGGTTTAGAGGAGTTCAAATTTCATTTGGTGTTAAAGGGAATGTAATTGATGTATGATTGGTTGAACTAGCTTTAGCTAGCTCAATTTGATCAGGCTGATAAACCACTTATTTAGAGAATTAGGGATGCAGAAGTTTGTGTATAAGGCTCATAGTGAAAATGGTTTAGACCTTTGAAAGTTCATTTGGGATGTTAAGCCCATAGAACTGGCCCATGCTAACCAAGAGGGGGTAAATTGGTATTTTAAAAATTCTTTTCTTTTCACAAAGAAGTAAAAATCTCATAAACCAAAATCACACCCCAAGAAAAATAAGCACGGAAATTTAAAGTGCGGAAGCAAGAAATAAGTAGACAGAAATTTATAGTGGTTTGGTCAACTCGACCTACATCCACTCCCCGGAGGCGCCCTCCGAGTATTGCACTATAATCGTAACTCTCCTTTAGCCCCCACAGCTAAGAGGAGAAGCCTTTACAAAGAACCTCCTTTTTTCCACCCCGGCAAGGTAGAGAACCTATCTCCTTTTGCTTCCTCCTGAAGCTGGCAGAGAACCACAATCAGATGCGGAATCCTTACCTCTACCAACCCTTCCACGGACGAGAAACTCTAGACAAATAAGAAGCAAAGCGATCCTTGAAGAAACCCTTGTGAATCCCCTCACAAGCTCCCCCTCACAAGATCCTCTCTCTCTCTCCCTCTCTCTCTTTCTCTCCTCAAGGTCTTCTCAGGTCAAGGCAGCAGCAAAAGATTGTGCAAAATGTTGAACAAGAGGTCTTAAATAGAAGAGCTTCAAAGGAGCTCATTAATTACAAGTTGCCGACAATATCATCCAGACCTATATGGACATCGTCCTGGCCGATCAGTACACATCTTAGAAGATCAACCAGAGCATCGCCCTGAATGCAAACTGGATGATTTAAAATTGGCTTGATCGTCCAGGCCGATCTCACGATTTTCCCGGCCGATCAGTTCAAATCAGAGGAAAATCATCCAGAGCATCGCCCTGAATTTGAGCTGGCCGAAAACTTTTAAAATTATTTGAATGCTATGAATTGAGTTCGTACTGGATGATCATCATGTACAAAAATTTTCATACTAATTCACATAAGGTTCGTACACAATAGTTTTTTAACTATTCATATGTACGAATATACGATCGTACTATATGATCGTGTTTGCTCAAAATGGAAAATTTTAATTTTTATATAGTTTTTTGTGCTATTGGTATAAAAGGTCCTCTAAAACTTATGGGAAAAAGTCTTATCTTCATGATTTTTTATGAGCAAGTAAAAGAGAGAGTGTGGGAGTTCATTTGAGAGAGATTTCTTGCAAGTAGAGTTTGAAGGATTCATAAGGTTACTCAAAGGTATGGATCTCTTTGTATTTTTGGTTATTACTGTTCTTTTCTTTATTCTAGTTTCTTGTGATAAGATCTTTGAAGAAGATCTGGTACTTTGTAGACACTTGGAGGGTGTAAAGGATGACGGTACTCTGCCGACACTTGAAGTGTGTTAAAGGATGAGGGTACTCTGCCAACACTTGGAGGGTGTGATAGGATGATGGTTCTCTGCCGACACTTGGAGGGTGTGAAAGGATGACGGTTCTCTACCGTATCGAGGATTGGTGGAAAAGAGGTTTTGTAAAGGCTTCTCCTCCTTATTCTGGGCACAAAAGGAGAGACAGTTTGGTAATAGTATAATACCTGAAGAGGGAGTCTACGTGGAGTGGATGTAAGTCATGTTTGACTGAACCATTTTAAAACTTTGTATCTTTTAATTTTCATATTTATTTACTGCAAGTTATTTATTATGGTTGAAAAGTTTATTTTAAAACTTAAATTAATTTGCTACGAGATTCTAAACTATTTTTTATTTAAAAAATTTAAGAGAATTTTTAAATTCCTAATTCACCCCCCCCCCCCCTCTCGGTTAGCCTTGGGACAATACCTTAGGTTTAACAACCTATACAGAATCAACAAGTTTGAAGATTTCTTATGTGTTAACCAATTAAAATTGACTATGATTTAACTTATGGTGAATTGGGATGGATTTAAATGATTTAATGGAGTAGTATCTGAAGCATTAAAGTGTTTAGTTTGTTTGCATGAAGGAGTGGGTCCCATTTAACCTATTTTGACAAAATATTGATTCAGTTTACTAGGACAACTATTAAATGAGTTAGGGTTACCAGTCAGGTACAAATCCCTAGGAGAATTGATAGGAGAGATTTAAAGGAGTTCAAATTTTGTTTGGTGTTAAAGGGAAGGTAATTGATGTATATGATTGGTTGAACTAGCTTAAGCTAGCTCAATTTGATCAGGCTGGTCAACCACTTATTTAGAGATTTAGGGATGCAGAATTTGGTGTATATGGCTCATAGTGAAAATGGTTTAGACCTTTAAAAGTTCGTTAGGGATGTTAAGCCCTATAGAACTGACCCAAGCTAACCAAGAGGGGGGGGGTGAATTGGTATTTTAAAAATTCTTTTCACAAAGAAGTAAAAATTTCATAAACCGAAATCACACCACAAGAAAAATAAGCCCAGAAATTTAAAGTGCGGAAGCAAGAAATAAGAACACAGAAATTTATAGTGGTTTGGTCAACTCAACCTACATCCACTCCTCGGAGGCGCCCTCCGAGTATTGCACTACAATCGTGACTCTCCTTTAGCCCCCACAGTTAGGCAGAGAAGCCTTTACAAAGAACCTCCTTTTTGCCACCCCGGCAAGGCAGAGAACCTATCTCCCTTTGCTTCCTCCTGAAGCTGGCAGAGAACCACAATCAGATGATGAATCCTTACCTCTACCAACCCTTCCACGGACGAGAAACTCTAGAAGAATAAGAAGCAGAGCGATCTTTGAAGCAACCCTTGTGAATCCCCTTACAAGCTCCCCCTCACAAGATCCTCTCTCTCTCCCTCTCTCTCTTTCTCTCCTCAAGGTCTTCTCAGGTCAAGGCAGCAGTAAAAGATTGTTCAAAATGTTGAACAATAGCTCTTAAATAGAAGAGCTTCAAAGTATCTCATTAATTGCATATTGCCGACAATATCATCCAGGCCGACATGGACATCGTCCAGGCCGATCAGTACAAATCTTAGAAGATCGGCCAGAGCATTGCCCTGAATGTAAACTGGATGATTTAAAATTGGCTTGATCGTCCAGGCCGATCTCATGATTTTCCCAGCCGATCAGTTCAAATCAGAGGAAAATCGTCCTTAGCATCGCCCTGAATTTGAGATGGCTGATATTTATCATCCAAAAGTAACTAAGGTTTTTGAATAGATCATCCTGGCCGATCCTGTGATCGTCCAGGATGATATGATAGTATCAATCATCCTTAATTACTCCATTGATTTCTTAATCAATTAAGGCATAATTTGTGAATATCGTCCAGGCCGATCAATGATCGTCCTGGCCGATTATTAAAAAATACATAATACCTTAATTGTCTATGGCTGCAACTTCTTTCTATTTTGAGCTTATCGTCCTGGCCGATACACGTATTGTCCAGGACGATCTGTTGATGATGGCTTCCTTAATTAGGAATCCTTATTTAGATTTTTTGTTTTAAGCCTGATCGTCCAAGACGATGTAAATATCGTCCTGGCCGATATGAGTAAAAACAGAAATTCTAAGTCTCTCAAGTGTGTGTGTGTGTGTATAGGGTTACTTAGCATCAGTCTCTTCGAACATTACAAATAGACTCAAGAAGAGAAAAAATAAAGTACAGACTGACTCAACCCTAAACCTACGTAATCTTGAACTGGCTTCTATTGTTCGTCCGATCTTCGATTCCTGAAAAGTTAGAAGTAACAGGTAGTCCAAGAGAATCAATAGTGTTTGTCAATCATCAAAACATAAGTCATGAAAATAGATTTGCAACACTCTCCCCCTTTTTGATGATGGCAAACAGAAGTAGGAAAAACTCAGAAAAAAAAGTAATTCATTAAAATTTTAAAGTTACAAGCACACCAACTTTTCCTACCACAACCTACTCCCCCTTTTGTCATCACAAAAAGAGGGTCCTAGACACACAAAAAAAGAAAAAAACACAACATAAACTAAAACAAACTACAAGATAAACTACAGAAAATAGAAAACAAAGACTAGAAAAATGAGGGACCCTGATCATCATATGGAGGTGGTGGAGGTGGCTGCTGAAAGTAGCTGGCAAGCATAGTAAACTGAGCATTGAACCAGGCAATGTCCTGGTCATGCTGCTGCTGTTGGTGAGTAACGTAGCTATCAAAATGGGCTAAATCCTCTGTGCTGTGCTGCTCGTAGCGGGCAATGTCCTCAGAATATTGTTGCTCCTGTGCAGCAACATAAGCGTCAAAGCGAGTCTCCCATTGATCAAACCTCTCTATCAACTGATCAAATGGTGAGTGCAGGTGGAGAGGAACAGGATCAGGAATAGGAGCGGCAGCGGCAGCCTCCTCCTCCTCAGCCCCCTGAGGTTCCTCATCCCTAGGGTGGAGACGAGTACTATGAAGGGTACTAAAGGAACTGTTTGAGTAGAAGAGGGTTGGGAGGTTGGGTGGAATATGATACTGAAGTTGGTATTTGGTTTCAAGGACATAGGCTATGAGGTGTCCTAAAGCTAGATTGGGTTTTCTCTTATGACCTGGATCGCGGATTGTGGTTAAGTGATCAATGTACTGAAAAATTAAGTCCGCACTATTAAATTCTCTATGTGCCACGATGTATAAAGTAGTTAGGGAAAGTAGAGGAGTGATTTGGATTCGGTCCCCGGCTTTTGGAATTATGGAGGTGCGAAGGACATGTTGGATTGTCCTAGCATCTTTGACTAAAGAGATAGTCTCTCCAACATGAAAAGGTGCATTGGTCTGGCGAAGGAAGTGATTTTCCATGGACTAGTCAAAGTAAGGATCTGAAGCGATTAAGTGCAGCTTATCCCTGGTGGTGGATAGCTGTAAAAGTTCAACACAGTCCTGATATGTGATTTTGACGGGGCGTCGATTCACATAGGAGGTCAGGGCTGTGAAAGTTGGATTTATGCAAAGAATTCATGAAGAAGCTCATTATTAAAGGGGAAAGCAAGAGACAAAATGAAACAAAAGGAAGTGTGAGCGAAAAGATCCATTACCGGATATAAAATGAGGGCAGGATTGATGATTATGGAGATAGTTATCCCACATTCTTTGTATCAGTGGTAAGAAGCTTCATCTTCTTCCTCCCTAAAATGAGGGTCAATCCTAGCCCTTGAAGAACTCCTAGAAGTTTGTCGAACCCGTTTCCCACCAGCCATAGAAAGGAGTTAGCAAGAAAATACAAGAGGTGTGAAGTAAAAACATGGCTGGAATGGCCAGAATTTAAAGAAAACGGCCATATCATCCAGGCCGATCATAGAATCGTCTAGGACGATATGGCACAATAATTGCATATAGGCCGATTGGTAAAAAAGGCGGTCCGATCGTCCGGGCCGATCAGATATCGGCCAGGACGATTAAACACAAGCGATCGTCCCGAGGAACCAAGCTGGACGACCGTTAAAAAAGCAGATCGACCGGGCCGATTAGGTGTATCGTCCAGGACGATGCATAATAATTGATCATACTGGCCGAAGTTAAAACATTTTAAATCTGTGCCACGTATATCATCCAGAACAAATAGTGGATCGACCAGGACGATTGTCCAATAATGGATCGTCCGGGGCCAATTTTAAGGATCTAAACGTGCTAACACGTGGATCAGCCAGGACGATGTAGTGTATCGGCCAGGACGATGACCATAAATGCATCGCCCAGGATGAAATATTTTATCGGCCAGGACTATCGTCAAGATTGCAACAGAGTTTGATCAGATCGTTCAGGATGATAAAGTATCATCCAGAATTAAGAGTTATAGCAAGCACGAAATAGTTCAGCAGATGAAAATTTGAAGAGAATTTTCCATATAGTCCAAGACGATAAAAGTATCAGCCAGGACGATGTGTCTAGAATTTGAAAAATAATGAAGGATGGTGATGATCAAATCCTTCAAAAATAAAACAAAAGAAATGCATAAGAAAAGAAAAACGAACAATGATAAAAAACTAAAAACAAACAATTTGAAAAGAAGCCAAATATATAATTTTTTTTTTGTTTTATCAAAGCAATTCATATGAGAATTTCTTAAAAAATTTAAACCTTAGAGTTTCAAGAGATCAATAGGTTAACAAATTTCAATCGGAAGATGGTAGAATATTCGATTCTGTTAACCCTAGATCGGACATCCTTCAGGGTATAAATTATCTTTTGAAAAGTAGAGGCCTAACTCAGAATCACTAAAGAAGATCCATTCAAAACTTGTTTACAAAGAAAATATCTCATAAATAATATATCAAAGTAATTTTTCTCAATTATGGAATTTGAAATCAAGCCTTTGAAAATCTCACATAATCCAAAAGTTCTTCTAAGTTTTAAAAGTTTTGAAAAGAGAGGATAGCTTGCCTTTTAGTGGGCTCATTTTATGCCTCTTGAATCTTTGATTGGCTCTTTGAGCATCTTTTGATTTATGATACACATTTGTGTATATACTTTTTATTTCAATTTTGACGTCTTTGCCACTTTTCCCCCTTTTTTATCTTTTGCAAGCTCAATTCTCTTTTGCACACTCTTAAAAGAAGTTCTTAGTTGTGAGTATATCTTCTAGATATTAGAAAATATGAACACTCTCTCTAACATATAGAAGAACTACCCACAAAATAAAACTAAAATCATATGATCAGTGCAAAGGCAAGATCTCAAATAAATTGAGAGATATATAAGAACTTTTGATATTACGCACAAGATAGATTTTTTTGTAGCAAGATAAAAAGAATCTTAGTTTCAAAAAACCATTGGCTAAAATGAGTTTAGACTTTTGTTTAGAGAAGAAAATTATACCACTAAACAAGGTTAGAAGGAGGGAAACCACCAATGGTATTCCTCCCTTTAACCGATTTAGAAATGCTAAACATAATCTCTAAAACTCCAAAATTTAAAATCTTAAAACATAATTATATAAGAAACCAAACATAAAAAGAAAAAAACAAAAACAAAAACAAAGCAATCTAGAACAACACAAAGCAAGCACACAACAAAAATAACACAAAACTAATTAAAGAAAAATAATTTCAAGAAATTATGAAGCAGCGAGTTTAAGAAATTTTGAGCTGCGAGCCTCCATGTGTCCAATTATCCTATGCTCCCACGAGGTCTTTGGTGAGAGAACACCTGCAAAACTCAATAACAGTCAGATTTAGGAACCCAAACTGGTTTGGGCCCCTTCTTAGAAATAGTAGAATGCAATGCAGGTATGGTATGCTGTGAATCATGCACCTTAGGTCTCCACACCCAATGTGTACTATGGTGAACAGTGCATGTGTGTGAGATGTGTCCTAGCATGCCACAAGAAAAACCTCTAACTCAAGGAAAAGGATTTCTTAAATGATTTGAGTTATAATGCCTCTTCTTAGGTTTTGGCTTTGGATTCAAAGTGGGAGTCATCCAATTTCCCTTAAGTGTATCTAATTCATTTTTAATTCTCAAGTTTGTGTTTTTTAGAATATCATTCTCAATTCTCAAGTTTCTTTCTTTCTCTTTAGATTTCTTTAAATCAGATTCAAGTGATGTGTGTGAAACTTTTAATGCATCATGCTCATTAATTAATTCCGAATGCTTTTTGTTCAAATCATCAAATTCATCAAGAAGAGCCATGTGATTAGAATCAATTGTTGAATGATCTTTAAGAATAACTTCATACTCTTTTTGTAAATTTACAAGTTCCAATTTTAAATTAGCATGAGTCTTCTTAAGCTTTTTGTATGATGCATAGATTTTCTCACAAATCTCAAACAATTCATCATAGGTTGGTTTACACACCTCTTCCTCATCACTTTGCTCAAGATGATCTTCCCCCATTAAGTATAGGTTTGTAGTCTCTTCCTCTGGTTCAGTCTAAGAGGAATCAGTACCAGATTCTGCCCAGAACGCCTTTTGGACTCTTCTTGTCTTTCCTAAACTTAGGTTTCTCCTCGCCCTTTTTCTTTTCTTTGCTCGAGTGATCTTGAAGTGTAGGACAATCGGCTTTCACATGTCCAGGCTTCCTGCATTCATAACAAACAACATCAGAAGATCCTTTAGAATGTTTATGATCCTTACCTTTTCTCCAATGATGCTTTTGCTTCTTCCTTAGAAAGCTTTTGAATTTCCTTGTGATGAAGGCAACTCCATCGCTTTTAGACCCGGAAGATTCAGAATCTGATTTGTGTGCCTTTAGTGCAACTATTTTCTCCTTCTTCTTCTCACATGCATCAAGATTTCTTTGATTCACCCCTTGCTCATAAGCAATGAGTGAGCCAAGTAAGTTATCAATAGAATAAGTGTTTAAATGTTTAGATTCAGTGATTGCAGTGATTTTAGCATCATATGACGAAGACAAGCATCTCAAAATCTTGTTTACTTTTTCAAAGTTTGAAAGTTCTCTTCCTAGTGCATGCAGTGAAGTAACTATCTGAGTTAACCTAGTATACATGTCAGAAATTGATTCATGAGGTTTCATACAAAAAAGTTTGTAGTCATGCAAGAGAATGTTCAAACGGGATTGTTTAATCTCATTAGTGCCTTCATAGGTGATACATAATTTATCCTAAATTTCTTTATCAGTTTTGCAAGTGGAGACACGCATGTAATCCTCAGATTTTAAAGCAAAGAAAAAATAGTTCAAACACTTTGCATTCAATTGAGCTAAATCTCGTTTATCGAAAGTCTATTCATTAAAAGCAACTTCTATTTTAACACCATTAATTTCATGAGAAGGTGGAGAATAACCTTCTTAGATAAGCATCCACATGCGATAATCAGTAGATTGTAAAAACGTTGAAATGCGGTTTTCCAAAAATCAAATGGTAGGTTATCAAAATTAAAAAGTTTTCAAACTTAAAATTTTTTAATCCCGCGCTTATACCACTTGAAAGTTCATTAGGGATGTTAAGCCCTATAGAATTGGCCCAAGCTAACTATAAGGGCGGTGAATTGGTATTTTAAAAATTCATTTCATAAAGAAGTAAACATCTCATAAACCAAAATCACACCACAAGAAAAATAAGCGCGGAAATTTAAAGTGCGGAAGCAAGAAATAAGAACACAAAATTTATAGTGATTCGGTCAACTCGACCTACGTCCACTCCCCGGAGGCGCCCTCCGAGTATTGCACTACAATCATGACTCTCCTTTAGCCCCCACAGCTAGGCGGCGAAGCCTTTACAAAGAACCTCCTTTTTGCCACCCAGACAAGACAGAGAACCTATCTCCTTTTGCTTCCTCCTGAAGCTGGCAGAGAACCACAATCAGATGCTGAATCCTTACCTCTATCGACCCTTCCACGGACAAGAAACTCTAGAAGAAGAAGAAGCATATCGATCCTTGAAGCAACCCTTGTGAATCCCCTCACAAGCTCCCCCTCACAAGATCCTCTCTCTCTCCCTCTCTCTCTTTCTCTCCTCAAGGTCTTCTCAGGTCAAGGCAGTAGTAAAAGATTGTTCAAAATCTCAGAATTGCAAGTTGCCGACAATATCGTCCAGAGCATCACCCTGAATATAATTGCAAGTTGCCGACAATATCATCCAGGATGATATGAACATCGTCCTGGCCGATCAGTACAAATCTCAGAAGATCGACCAGAGCATCTCCCTGAATGCAAACTGGATGATTTAAAATTGGCTTGATCGTCCAGGCTGATCTCAAGATTGTCCCGGCCGATCAATTCAGATCAGAGGAAAATCGTCCAGAGCATCGCCCTGAATTTGAGCTGGCCGATATTTATCGTCCAGAAGTAACTAAGGTTTTTGAATAGATCGTCCTGGCCGATCCTGCGATCGTCCAAGATGATATGATCGTATCAATCATCCTTAATTACTCCCTTGATTTCCTGATCAATTAAGGCATAATTTGTGAATATCGTCCAGGCCGATCAATAATTGTCCTAGCCGATTATTAAAAAATACATAATAACTTAATTGTCTACGGCAGCAACTTCTTTCTGTTTTGAGCTTATTGTCCTGGCCAGCACACGTATCATCCAGGATGATCTGTTGATGACGGCTGCCTTAATTAAGAATCCTTCTTTAGATTTTCTGTTTTAAGCCCGATCATGCAGGACGATGTAAATATCGTCCTGGCCGATATGAGTAAAAATAGAAATTCTAAGTCTCTCAAGTGTGTGTGTGTGTAGGGTTTCTTAGCATCAGTCTCTTTGAACATTTTAAATAGACTCAAGAAAAGAAAAAACAAAGTACAGACTGACTCAATCCTAAACCTACGCAATCTTGAACTGGCTTCTATTATTCGTCCGATCTTCGATTCCTGAAAAGTTAGAAGTAACAGACAGTCCAAGAGAATCAATAGTGTTTGTCAATCATCAAAATATAAGTCGTGAAAATAGATTTGCAACAACCTTGATAGAGGTTAGAAGTGGCGAGTGTATTGTGTTAAGAATTGCACTGAGCTGGGCAATTTCAGTGTGAGGCTATAATTACCAAGTAATTATGGGTCAATGCGTATTGAATGATTATATGATTGAATAGAGATTGAATTAGTGATTGAAGTTTTATTGATTGTATATAAGCTAGAATGATTGATTGTCGAATCGATACATGATTGAAGTGGTTTGGAAAATAAGATTGATTTACTGATTGAATGTTGACTAATTAATTGATTGAGTTAATAAAAACTAGCTGTATTAGTGATTGATGTGGGAATGAATGGTTGAGAATGGGTTTGAAGGGTTAAATGATGATTGTCAACCATTAGATATAACCAAGAGTTAAGAGTAGTATCTGATGACCTCATATAAAAATGAGGTCAACAAATAGACCCCCAACATGCATATGAACTCGAAGAGTAAGTCGCACATGTTAGCAATGACCAAAGTGATCAACCAAGTTTAAATATAAAAAACTTTTTTGGAAAGATGATTTTTAATTAAATATATGTTGGTTGTAAATAAGCGATCAATTCTTATAGATGTAAATTTAAAACTTAAATAGGAGATAAATTTTTAAATAAAGTGAATACTCAGTCAAGTGATCAATTTTTGAATGAACAGATTGAGAACCAGACTAATAGTTCAATTATTAGAAAGGTGAAATTTAAACTTTGATTGAAAGATTGATTTCCATACAAAGCTAAATAATCAAACAGGATCGATTCTAGAATGAGTGAATTTAAAACCTGACTAAAAAAAAATGATTATTAAAAAAGTAAAATTAAAACTTTTACTGGAAGATTAATCTCTAGAAGAACTTAAGTACTTTAATGGGAGATTAATTCCCAAACTAGTTGATTTAGAACCTAACCTATTGATCAATAATCTAAAAGGTGAAATTCAAACTTTGACTGGAAGATCAATTTCCAGAAAAAGCTAAATACTCATATAGGAGATTGATTCCCAAATGAAAAAAATTAGAACCCGACCGATAGATCGATTAACAAAAAAGGCAAATTCAACCCTTGACTAGAAGTTTAATTTTTAGATAAAGCAAAATACTCAGACTGGAGATCAATTCACATATGAGTGGATTTTGAACCTAACTCATAGATTAAATATCACAATTGTGAAATTAAAAAATTAACTAGGAGATCGATTCCCAGATAAAGCTAAATAATCAGATGGGATATCAATTCTCAAATGAGAAGATTTAGAACTAGACTGATAGGTTGATTATTAAAAAGGTTAAATTTGAACTTTGATTAGAAGATCAATTTACAGACAAACTTGAACTCTCCGACAACAGATCGATTCCTGAATGAGTGGATTTAGAGCATGACTGATAGATCAATTATCAGAAAGGTGAAATTTAAACTTTGATTGGAAGATCGCATTTTAGAAAAAGTAAAATACTCTATTAAGAGCTAGAATGCCAAAAGTGTGGATTTAGAACATGAATAACATATCGATTCTAGGAAAGGTGAAATTCAAAATTTTACTAAAAGATCAATTTTCATATAAAGTTGAATACTTAGATGAGAGATTAGTTCCTAAATGAGTGGAATTAGAACCTAACCAATAAATTAATTATCAAATAGTTGGAATTCAAACATTGATTGAAAGATCTATTTCAAGAAAAAGTTGATCTCTTAGATGGGAGATTGATTCCTAAATGAGTTGAATTAGAACCTGAATGATAGATCAATCATTAGAAATGTTGATTTAAAATCTGACTAGAAGATTGATTTCCAAACAAAGTGAATTCTCAAATTCAAGATCAATTACTCAATGAGTGGATTTAGAACCATGAAATCTAAATTCCACTGAGGATCTATTTCCTAATTTTTTAATTTATCTTAAGCCTGGATCCTTTTATCTTTATATAACTCATGGTTCGATGTACCCTATAGATGTTTATCTTTCAAACCTTCGAGCTATTCTAAATATAGTTTAGCATTCTATTTTGATGTGTCCTTTAAGTTTAATATGACTTTGAGTGAAAGTTGCTTTACTTCCAAAGGGATAACATCCTCTACACCAAAGACTAAAACATATGACATAGATTTAGTTAGAGTTATATATGTGGTCCAGTATGCCCATAAAGATTCAAATAACTTCTTATGCCAATAATTCTTGTAGTCATCAATGGTCTTCTTTAAGATCTAAATTAGGGTTTCATTGAAGTCCTCTATCAATCCATTTTCTTGAATGTAATAGATGGTCGAGTATCTCGATTTGATTTTATGAAGTTTAGTAAAAATGTTCATTTTAGTGCCTCTGAATGAAGGACCACTATGCAAGATAATCTAATGAGGAACACCAAATAGGTAAATGACATTCTCTTTGAAAAGAACTATGTAGTGGATGGTTTTACTATGTTCCTCATTAGATTCCTTAGAATATGCTAGTGTCGAAGCTAACATAGTGAAACCATCCACTACATAGTTCTTTTCTTGTGGATTAATGTTCACAAGTAATGTTTGGAATTTATTCTAACAGATGCATTGTATACAAATGAAAAGGTAACAAAGCATATTTCAATACTTCATAAATACCTTATTTATTAGAAGCCACATATTTCTAAAGATTTGGATGTTTTTGATCTCATTTAGTATTATCAATTCTAAGACAGTTATTAGCACCTTGGGCTCGGTTTCATTATTTGTACTGGGTTTTGACATATACGAGTAATACATCGCACCTTTATTTGGTGTTATGAAAACTATAATAATCTTGGCTTGTCTAGGGGAAATTTAATCTAATCCTCCTCGCTGACTGGAAGTTATGCGGTCAAAATAGAATTCCCATATGAACTTCTTATTCAACTTGAGTTTCTTGATTTGTTCATCGGGTAGTTCATCATTTATCAAAAAATCATCTTGCATTTCGTGAATTGCTAGGAAATTTGCTGCAACATATAATTTACTATTCATAGAGGAGTTAAATTAATGTCAATCTTTGATGGAATCATCAACCAATGATTACACACCCAGATTAAGTCCTTAGAAGTTAAACTTATGTTTCATTTATGTTTTAAATTAAAACCTATTTCAAAAGATTAAATTATGGAAAATAAATTAATTCTTTTCATTTTCTTCCTTGATTTTTTTTATGTCTAATAATATAAAAATGAATAAAGATGAATTTAATATCAAGATTTTCAAAATAAAGTATAAAAAAAATATATATTGAGTAAATGGATTTTATAAGATTTAGAATATTAAAAAGGATGCCACTTGCTTATTTTCCTTTTGATATAGTTTATGCAACTTTTATTATTAGACATACTTTTGTGCATCTTTCATGTATTTTTATATATTTAGCGCACTTTGCTCATCTTTTATTTGGCATTTTTGTATTCATCTTTTCATCTTGATTTACATTTAGCATCTTTCCTATTTTGGGGTAAGGGTCTTCCATTTAAAATCCTAAAATTATTCTCAGTTGTAAGTTTATCTTCTAAACACGAGAAAAGAAACTCACTCTCTTATATAAGAAAGAACGATCTACAAAATAAACCCAATTTTGTTTGACTGAAATGGAAGTTGTATTAAGAGAATCATTGAATATATTTGTGATCATGGTAATGGTTCTTATAAGATTTAAAATTTTAGAAAATTTGATTTGATTTTATTTCTATGCCAATTTTTTTTTTACATAGGTTTAAATTTAAAATAATCATCTACCCACACATAAGAGAATATACCTTTTTTTATGGGAGGGAGGGAATATACTTTTTTTTATAGCTTTGACCATTTATAAGCTCATCTTCCTTTGATTATATTATGTAGTTCCCCACTTCTTCTTCATTTTAAAATTTAAGATAGAGGATATATACATTCCCAAGAAGTGAGATGGATACTTTCTAACAAAATTCTAAACCCAAGTTCTCTCTCTTTATAGAGATGACTTAGTGTCGACCATGTTAACACTACCATACATCTCTTCATTAATTTCATCATCCTCCTTAGCTTCTTACTCATCTACCTTATGGATGCTTTCTTTCAGATGATCCACCATGTCTTCTATTGACTTTCCTTCCACATGGCATGGATCAACTGGAGTGACTAGCATCCCTTTCAACTGCGCATTTTTCAATATTCTCTAGTGGGAGATATTTCTATTTCAAACTACATCTTCCTTAATCTTTCATCAATTAGTTTTTCATTAATACAGTTGGACTGGGAACCATCTTAGGATGCCAAATCATCTCCTTATCAGATAGTAAGGTTGATTGATTCGTGAATTTCAGTCTCCTCCCATCAAAACTAGAAGATTATTTACTACCTCATGAATGGTGTTGATTGACCCTTGATGGGTATTAACTTGCAAGATGATTGGACGTTTTGATTGGAATATTTCAATACTTATGTAAAGATGGAGGAGATATGGGATTATAATCTTGAAAAACTAATGTTCCATAATCCAAAGAGTTGACAAGAGTTCATTGACTATGCTTATGTCATGGTACTATAAACTGATCTAGTTGTGGAAGCAACAAAAGGTTCTTCTTCATTGCGTCAGTTATGGAAGCAATCAAAGCATCTTCTTCTAACATCTTAGCTCTTTTGTCCATTTGCTTCAAACCATGGTTCATATTGTGACATTGAGACTTAGTTATCTATTGAATACCGGAGGATCAACCGATCAAAATTTTTTTAAATACAAGGATTTCAAAAATGACTTGTGAAAACCCTTTAGGTTTAGAAGCTGACTAAGGGAAAGTTAGATAGGAAAAGATAGGAAGTTTAGTAGAGGCAAAGGAAATTACTAACCACCCTAGATGTTGACTTTAAAGGGAGTCGATCTGATAAATTCAAAGATTGGTGCAGCAACTTTAGCTTGTGGCACATTGAAGGTGACTTATAGATTAACAAACTTGTATGCAAACTTGATTTGGCTGCCCTTAGTAGATTGGGCAACAGTGACGTTGATGTTAAAGATTAATTTTCCAAAGATTTTCTACGATTTAATGAAAATCTGAATCAATAACTGAACTTTCTGAAACTACACAATGAATAATAAATCAAAAAATCCCGCTAATATGAAATTGCATGAAATCTAATAAAATTCATAGATTAATTAAAGATTTGGAAGGTGAAAGAACCTAAGGACCCAAACCAAAGAGAACACAATCAATGTGAAGATTTTGAAGAGGGATTGTTTATGAATTCAAGCATAATTTTGAAAGGAAATTAAAAATTCCTTAAGTAAGGACCCTTGCCCAAAATTATTTAAGTGTATATAAAAATAGGAGTAAACCTGAGTTAGAAAGATTTTATGAGGGGGGAAGTTAAGAATTTATAAACTAAAGAAAGAATTTACTTCACCCACTCAAATTTCAACACGTTCAAAAAAGAAAGACTCAAAAACATATAAATACTTGCAAATGTCACACAACAAATGGGAAAAACCCCTACGAAACCTAGGACCAAATTTATATTTTGGTTGGAATTCAGCTTAGCATTTTGGATGATGCCAAGTAATCTTGGGTTATATTCACTCACGTGAGCATGATCATGCAAACAGTGGATTCAAAGTAAACATGTAAATGTCATTCAAATGATACTTTATGCTGGTTTCACTCGATGGAATAAACAATTATAAATTTAAATACAAAATATAAATAAAAAAAATGCATAAATCATCAATATAGACAAAAAAATTTAAAGAAAAAACAATCAAAATGAACCCTTAAGACTCAAAAGAATTCTGAATAAATTCAAATAAATTTTAAGAAGTAACCACACAAATGACATGCAAATGTTAGACTATAAACGGGCAAAACCCCTACCCGACTTAGGACTAAATTGCTATTTTTGTTGGCCATCTGATTGGCTTTTAAGATGATGCAAAGTACTTGGGTACCTACTCACGTGAGCATGATTATGCAATCTTTGGACTCATAATAAACATGCAAGTGTCATTAAAATTACAATCCACGCTTGGTTGGCTCGATGGAATATACAATCATAAATTTAAAGACAAAATATAAGTCCATAAAATTACACAAATCATTAATATACACAACAAAAATTTGAAGAAATAACCAATCAAATGAGCTCTGAAGGCTCAAAAGAATTTTGAAAAAAATTAATTGAATTTTAAGAATCTACCATAAAAAAGACATGCAAATGTCAAACGACAAATTGGAGGAACCACTACTTGACCTAGGATAAAAATTATATTTCAGTTGGCCTTCCACTTAGATTTTAGGATGAAGTCAAGTTACCTTGGGTTATGCTCACTCGCGTGAGCATGATTAAGCAAATAGTGGATTCAAAGTATTCATGTCAATATCATTCAAATGAAAATCATGGTTGAGAGACTTATAAATTTAAATAAAAACATAAATCCAACAAATTACCAAATCATCAAATAAAAAATAAAAACTTAAAGAAATAATTAATCAAAATGAACCTAGAAGGCACAAAAGAATTTTGAATAAATTCAAATGAATTTTAAGATGTAACCACACAAAAGACATACAAATGTCAAACGACAAATTGACAAAACCCATACCATTTGGCTTTTAGGATGAAGCCTAGTAACCCTGGGTTATGGTCACTCACAAGAGCATGAAGAGGAAAATAGTCGATTCGAAGTAATCATGTAAATGTCATTCAAATGACAGTCCATAATGGGATGACTCGATGGAATTCAAAGTTTAATAAATAAATTCACAACATTAAAAAAAAATAAATGAAAGGACTATACAAATCATTAAAACATGCAACAAGAAATATAAATAAAAAAAATCTACATGTTATTTAATAGCCCAAACATTTAATTAAATATATATAAATTTGAAAAAAATCTGTCTTCATTTATAATGGAGAGAGGAGTCTATCCCAGTGGAGACACGAGAAAAATTGGTTAGAATTTATTTTATTTGAAAATTGTTATAAGTCCCAAAAGATTTACTTTATTTATATTTTAAGGTTTTTATATGATTAAATCTTCTTAGTTATATATTATACCACCCCAAAGGGTAGAATAATGTACTACTATCAATTTAAAAGAAAGAAACTATAATTTAATTTCATAATTAAATGCAACATAGGGAATATACAAATCATCCCAAAGAATGAAAAACATAATCTTCTATCGTTCCAATTTGAAAGGTTAATTATAAATTTATCTCCATAATCAAATGAAGAATATACTCAATCCACTATAAGAGCAAATCCAATATCAGTCTCTCCTTTAATTATAAAGTTAAATTTTAAATATGGATAAAGCAAAGTTTTCATTCACAAATTTTCCCCTATCTTAAAAATAAATCTAAGATAGGATTTATTATGGGATATAGACTCCCTATAGGGGCAAGCCGCTATAGTTAATTACATCTCCTAAGATAATACTCTATAAGTTTAAAGAAATTTTTGGGCTAATTAAATTTCAATGCATAGGTTTTAAATTATAAGTTAGAAAATTAATATTTTAAATTTTTTATTTGAGTTTAAGAAAAAATGTGCAAAGAGAAGAGTATATACAATATGGACTTACCACTTGCCTAGAGTAAGTTGCCAACTAATAAACCTAATCGTAACAATCATTGTATGAATGAAAGATTTAGATAGCTCAATCCTAGGAATCAAGGAGATGTTATAAAAATTTAAATCAAATGCAATAGAAAATTCTTAAAATGAAAATAAAATCTACACATCTAAAATAAATGTTCATGAATAACAATATATAAAAGAATTGATTTTATTAATTTAACTTTGTAAAATACAACACAGGATCTGTAGTAAACAAATGGTGGCTATGCTCCACCAAAAACAAACATGGATTCTAATCCTATAAGAATCATTTATATTAAAATACAACTGCTTATAGGCTTTGGCCTGCAAGTCTTCTATGGAGTTCCAAAAAGGAATATCCTCTTTAATAGAGGTTATTACATTTTGGAGCCCCACCAATATATTTATAAGTAGTTATTTTGGTACCTTTTATAATTCATGACTCTATAAAACTCAAGGTAAATATAGAATTCTATGAAATGTAAAGTTACTTGACTCTTTTAATATCCAGCATCACTTAGTCATGTTCTATTTTGCAAAAATATAAAAAGTTGGAAATAAAATATAGTTATGAGTGCATAGTGAGAAGTTATATGTATAGAAAGTAAATGAAATTAAATTACATGGCCCTGCTCTCTGCTCTGAAGTGACTCCGAGGCGATTTTTTGGATTGGTTAAGAACTTAATGGATACTTCTAAAAGGTTGAATTAAAAAATTTGCCAATTTTCTGCTCTCATTGTAAAATACGTAGACATGGTTTCTTTGCTTGTTATAAATTATATCCCCATCTTCGGAAGGCTAAGGAGCCTAATAATCCATCTCATAAAAATGATTTAACTACTGCTAAATTAGTTTCTGATACTCCTAATAATGATGTTTTGGTTTTTGATATTCCTAATCATGATGTTAATGTGGCTAATATCTATCAAGGGAAATAGCTGATTAATGTTTCCTTATTTTTGGATTATGTTCAGGTGAAATCGAATCCTATTATTATGGAGATTTGGTTAGAGGACAGGAAGTGAATCTTAACTCTATCTCTCCTACATCTTTTGAATAAAATAATGTTATAGATCAAAATAATGTTGCTAATCTAAATATTATTCCCCTCTTTGTTGAGGCTCCTTTGGAGAATGGGTTGGTTAATAATGTTTATGCGGGGGAGGAAGTTGCAAAAACTGATTGTACTACTCAAGTTGGTTCCCAAACTAAGGTGGAGAAGGTTGTTGATAATGTTGTACACAATGACACTAATATGGTGGGTGATGTAGTCCTTGAGGAAAGAGAAATGTCTCTTTTTAGGGGGCATTCTGGAATGATTAATGATAATAATTTTCTTTTAAATGACAACTATAATAGTGATATTTGTACGGACATTGAGGATATGGACATGTTGGCTAAATGTTTTCCTAGATATGATAATGATACTAGTTTTACCAAGGACCGTGGTAGGAGAGGTAGAATGCCTAAAGCTATTATTTTAGAAACACGTTGTAATACACATTCACAAACTTCTCATTAAGCATTATTTTATATGTGTAACACTATTATTTGGAATGTTAGGGGCGTTGGTTGCCTTTTTCTAAATTTAGAGTGAAAAGCTTGTATCGTATCTATAATATTTCGCTTCTTGTTTTGTTTGAGCCTCATGTCACTTCTGACAAGTTACTTAGTACTGCTAAATTTTTGGGGATTAAAAATGATTTGTCTAATGTTGCCAATAAATTTTTGGTTTTTTGGATAAATTTTATTAGGGTTGACATTATTGGTGATTTTAATCAAGTTATTCATAGTAATATTGAGAGTTATAATTTATAATATTGTGTGTCCATTATTTATGGTATTTCTTCTTGTTATAGAAGATATATATTATGGGATCAAATAATTCATTTTCATATTATTTGTAATCTTACTTGTGGGCTCTCTCCCTATTTACCACTCTATGGAAGATTTTAAAAGTATGATTATGGATTGCAACCTTATTGATGTTAGTTTCTCGGGTGAAAATTTTACTTGGCGTCATGGTCATTTTTGAAAAGATTAGATTGGGTTTTATTTAATGACTATTGGTTGAGTTCTTTTGAATCTACTAATGTTGAGCATCTTAGCAGGACTCTCTCTAGCCATTCTCCTCTCTTTATTAAAATCAAGCCTAGATTGAGAGATTTTACTTCTCAATTTAGATTTCAAAATATGTGGTTACTTCATGATTCATTTATGAATGTGGTAAAAGATAATTGGCATTCTCCTTTACATTCGGATGATGCTATTTCTGGTATGCATAGACTATGGTTTAAGCTAAAAATACAAGGCTATTTTGAATTGGTGGAATCACAATGTTTTTAATAATCTATTTTCTAACATTTTAATTACATGAGATAAGGTGAAGTTTCAGGAGAGTCAATGCAAATCATTTCCTTCTTGAGCTAACTTTGCTCTATTGAGAGAGGCCAAAGATGGGCTTTAAAAACTTCAAGCTCAGGAGGAAATGTTTTGGAAATAAAAAGTGGCTATTAAACATCTTGTTGATGGACACAACAATACAAAATATTTTATTTGGGTTGATGGTTTTGTTACTGATAATGGTGTTGAGATTGCTAATATAGTTGTTCGACACTTTCAAAATCATTTGAGCAAAAGTTTCAACCCTTCATCTATTAATAATCCTAATATTATTCATTCTCTTATTTCTCATGATGATAATGTTTTCTTATATAATCCCCCTTCTTTCGTGGAAGTCAAAGACATTATTTTTACTATGAATTTTGAGTCAGTGGCTGTGTCTGATGGTTTCATGACCAAGATTTTTCAGAAAACTTGGCATATCATTACTAATGATGTCTTTTTGGCTTTTCTTGATTTGTTTTATGGTAATTCTATTCAAAAAAAATTTTCTGGTACTTCTACTATGCTTATTCCTAAGAATAACTCAATCATTTCTTGGAATGATTTTAGTCCTATTAGTCTTTGTACCTTTTATTATAAATTGATTTCTAAAATTTTGATGAATCAGTTAACGATCTTTCTACCAAAACTGATTTCCCCATTTCAAATAAGTTTTGTCAAAGTTCAAGATATTGCTAATAATATCCTTTTGGCTTAAGAATTATGTCGTTATTTAGATACTAAAGTTAGAGGTTCTAATAAGATTTTGAAACTTGATATTACTAAGGATTATGATAGTATTGATTTGAATTTTCTTTATGAGATTATGAAGTTATTTGGTTTTGAATTAAATTTTATTAATCTCATTAAGCTTTGTATCGAAATTCCTTATTTTTCTATCATTCTTAACAAGTCTAATTGCTTCTTTAAGGCTTCTCATGGCCTAAGACTTGGTGATCAGATCTCTTTAGCTCTTTTCAATATTGCGGTCGAATACCTTTCTAGAAGACTTGCTGATCTCTTTGACAAGAGTCCTAGCCTTTATTTTAGAACATTAGGTGGTTTTCATATTTCTCATTTATGTTTAACGAATTGCTTTATTATTTTTACTAATGCCTCTTTAAATAGGATACATAAATTGATGAGCTTTTTTCAACAATTTGAATTTTTTAGTGGTCTTGCACTCAATAAGTATAAATGTGGCTTTAATTCTACTAAAAAAGTTTCTTTGGATCACATTGTGGCTATTAAGAATTTAACTGGTTTCAATCATGTTTCTTTGCCCTTAAAGTATCTTTGTGTGCCTCTTTATAAGGGTAGAAAATGACCTTTTCTTTTTGATGATTTAATTTTGGTTGTGCATAATAGACTTTCTTCTTTATATATTAACTTTCTTAGCTTTGGTGGAAGGTTAACTCTAATTAAAAGTGTTCTTTATTCTATTTGGAGTTACTACATGGATAAGAGGGGGGGGGGGGGGGGGGGGGGGGGGGGGGGGGGGGGGGGGGGGGGGGGGGGGGGGGGGGGGGGGGGGGGTGAATTGTGAAAACTTTTGACAATAATTAAAACCTAAGCAAGTGTTCTATTTTTTTGATGCTTTTAAAAATTTTAACATGAAAAAGATTTAAACAACTTTTCTTTCATAAATTTTCCCAAGCAAATAATATGAAATAAAATGCACGCAATAATAAAAAGACAATAAGGAAAAAGCACACTGAAATTTTTATAGTGGTTCGGCCAAACCATGACCTAAGTCCACTCCCCGGAGTCCTCCGCTCTGGGTATTTCACTACAAGCAATAGCTCTCCTTTTGCCCCCCTTGGCAAGGCGGAGAAGCCCTTACAATACTCCCTTTCACCAATCCGGCATGGCGGAGTGCCAAACTCTATTTTCACCCTTTTGACGACGGCAGAGAACCTTCTCATTTTTTTACCTTCTGGAAAAGGCAGAGTACCTCGAGGTCACGGATGTAGAAGAGCCTTTCCCCTTGGAGATCCTCCCACAAAGTCTTCTAGGGCCACAGGAGGAGCAAGATGCAGCAAGTTCGGAGCAACTGTGTGATCTCCCTCACACCTCTTCTCCCTCACAACGCTCACCTTCTCCTTCCTCTCTCAAACCCTAAAGAACTCTCAAGAGCTCTTTCCCTCGAAATCCCTCTCTAACCACGTTCTCCTCTCTGATTCACAACATCAACATATGACAAGTTTTATGCATAAAAATAGACTCCAAAATCCTTGAGATATCAAAAGTAGCCATTACTATCATACAGTACGGTTTCTAATCGTACAGTACGATTTGTATAAATAGACTTCGTCCTAGTACGAAGTGGTACGAACAATTAAAAAACATTCATACAATATGATATTAAATCGTACAGTATGATCCACAACAATTCTGTTCGTACAGGATGATAGTAGGGACGATAAAACATCATCTCTGTTCACTGTATGGTACGATGTACATCGTACAGTACAATTAGACAAAACCCAAGAGATCTTCCAGGATGATCTTCGAGACAATTATAATTCATCTACGTTCATCGTATTGTACGAACATGTTCGTACAGTACGCTGTTCAAATTATAATTTAGCCTAAATTTCTTACACTAATCACAGATTTCTTGCACTAATCACGGGTTAAATTAAGTAAGTATTTAAAATAAATTGTACCGTACGAACGGGTTCGTACAGTACGAATGGAGCAAAATAACTTAAGTTAAAACGACAGCTAGGATTTTGGATTTGAACATATCGTACAGTACGATTACATTCGTACGGTATGATCTATTCACAGAATCATCCTACAAAGCTCTGATCGTACGATACGAAATAACATTGTACAATACGATCTACAAAGAATGAAAAACTCAAAATATTTAATTTAAAAATACTCTCCCCCTGTGTGTGTGCATGGTTGCTCAGACTTTATGCATTTTATGGCCATACTCAAGAAAATAAAACTAAAATAAACAACAAAATACATTGCAGACTCATACTCCTAATCTACACATTCTTGAGTCTTCATGTCATCCTGAGTAGCTTTTGATCTTTCCTGAAATGTTAGTACTCCTGGATAATAGCAAATAATACTTAATGAATCTCAAGATAATTCAAACGACATTATTTGTTATCATCAAAATCTCAAACTCGGGGTCATGGGTTACAACAATCTCCCCCTTTTTGATGATGTCAAATAATATTTATTGTAAGCAAGTGTTAAAGGATTTTTTTTTAAATTTAATTTAAACATAAGAACAAGAAGAAAAGAAATAAAAGAAGATGCAGTACGAGAGAAAAAAAACATGCATTTAACCATAGAAACACAATACAACAACCTTCTCCCCTTTTGACAGTACCAAAAAGAGGAGCAAACACTAAAAAAGAAAACACAACTATAATACAAAGATAGTTTATAGTGGAGGATCTTGATTAGTAGGTGGTGGAGGTGGGTTTGGTTGGAAGTACTGAAAGAGAGTGTTAAAGCACTGATCAATAGCAGTAAAGCGTTCTCCAAACCATTGCATATATGTCTTGTGTTGTTGATGTTGTTATTAAATGTGAGTGTCAAGATGAGTCTGAAGTTGGTCGAAGCGTTCGACCAAATCATCTTGTGCTGGTGCAGGTACTCGGGGTGGTGCATGTCGTCGTGGACATGCTTGAGCTGCGGCCGGGGCATCTTCCCCTTCTTCATCATCAAAAACAGGTTCTTCCGGCTCATGTCCCCGATGGAAAAGAATACAGAACTAGGCAACCGTATAAAAAATAGGAAGATTGTCAGGTTCACCAAGATAGGTCATTTGATATATATTTTGGAGAATATATCTTATAAGGTGACCAAGAGCTAAATTTTGTTTTCGGCGAGTGGTAGGGAGACGAACGAAAGTCATATGTCGAATTTAGTCAATAATTAGTTCATCCTCATTGAATTTTGTGTTGGTCATGATAAGGTAGGTAGTGATAGATAGGGTCGGGGTCATGTTGTCACGGTCACCACCTTTGGGTATTATGGAGGTATGAAGGACATGTTGAATTATGTGCGCATTTCTATTTAGGGATGAAACGATAGGTTGGTGTTGATAGAATGCGGCGTTCCTAAGGACCCTATTAACATCACTCCTGTCAAAATCATTTGTAAGAAAAGAACGAATCTTAGGCCCTTCAGTAGATAGCCCAATGTATTGGGCGATGTCAGCTTTGGTTATTTCAACATTTTGATGACAAACAAAAGAGTGGGAAGTGAGGTTGTCGACAGTATATGTTAGATTGGCTAGGAATTCTAGAAGGAGTTCAGAATTGTACGGGAAGGCCAGGGTGAGAAGAAATTGGAGGGTGGTGGAAGCAAAGAGGTTTAGTACCTCGAAGTTCAGAGCCTCCTGATTTAGCAGTCTGGAGGGTGTGATTTTGCATGCTTTGTACTTGTGGTATGCATCCTCGTTTTTGGCATTCAAGAATCGAGTGCTATGGCGGCGAGAGGAAGAAGAACTTCATGCTACCAAACGACCTCTCTTGCTGGAACTAGACATTGTGTACAGGCGAAGTGAGAAGTGAGAAGAACCAAGTGGATTGATTAGTGTAGTGCAAGTGAAGAGGTCTGCCTACCCACCCAATTTATAGAGTTTTCAGCACATCCTATAGTACGATAATAAATCGTACAGTAAGATATGGTAATAATTTCTCTGACGGTTTGTACCGGGAAAAGGAGGTCAAAATGTACAGTAATACGAATATCGTATAGTACAATCAAATGAATATCGATCGTCCTGAGGGTTGTTAGTACGACATTTGACCAAAAGTATCGTACATTTTGAATGACATTAATATCATACCAAACTCCTTTATTTCGTTCTCATTCGTTAGCTGATGTGGAACGTACAGAACGATGTGAGTAAATCATACAATATGATCGACAATAATAACGTACCAGCATGCTTAAATTCATCCCAATCCATTCGCTGACGTGGCGTGTACAGTACGAAGATGAGATATCGTACAGTACGATGACCAATAATTTTTCATACAGTACGATCAACAGAGACAAAATTTACCATTTTGTGTGTTCTGTGTAGATTATAGTATACCGTACAATATGATCAGTGTATCGTACAGTATGATATTACAGAGTCAAGGTTACTGCTTTTTGTGTAGTGAGTGTGTGATGATCAGGAGCAGCCCTTTTTTTTTTATATGCAGTTATATCTATGACAACTAATCTAGTCCTCAAGGTGCTAAAGGTGTCAAAATCTAGAGGTTTTGTGAATATGTCAGCTAATTGTTCTCTTGTAGCGATGTGATGTAATTCTATATCTCCCTTAGCAACGTGATCTCTAATGAAATGGTGTCTAATGTCTATGTGTTTTATTCGAGAGTACTGAATTGGGTTCTTAGAGATGCAAATTGGGCTTGTGTTGTCACACATGATCGAGATGGTTCCTACAGGTAGGCCAAGATCATGAATTTATTGTTTTAGCCATAGTACTTGTGCAACACAACTTCCTACTGCAATATATTTTGCCTCAGCTGTGGAAAGTGATACTGAGTTTTGCTTCCTACTGGACCAAGAAACTAATGATTGTCCTATGAATTGGCAGGTACCAGTCTATCCTACATCCTGTAAAGTCAGAATCTGAGTACCCTAGGATTTCAAAGTAAGTGCTATGCCTAGGATACCAAATTCCTAAGTTTGGGGTGCCTAGTAGATATCTAAAAATTCTCTTGACAACCGCTAAGTGAGATTCTTTAGGATTAGCTTTAAAACGGGCACAGAGGTACACACTAAATATTATGTCTGGTCTACTGGCAGTCAGGTAAAGAAGGGACCCAATCATTCCTCTATATTTTTTCTGATCTACTGATTTTCCACTGGGATCTTTGTCTAATTGAATTGTTGAGCTCATTGGAGTGTTCATGGGTTTAGCACTACCATTTCATATTTTTTTAAGATATCCTTAATGTACTTTATTTGGCTAAGAAAAGTTCCATTATCCATTTGTTTTACACTAAAGCCAAGAAAGTAATTAAGTTCTTCCATCATGCTCATTTCAAACTTATTACTCATTGTTTTTGAAAATTCATCACATAACATTTTATCTGAAGATCCAAATAGAATATCATCCACGTATATCTGAACAATGAGAATTTCTTGTTTGACCTTTATAAAAAGAGTGTAGTATCTACACTACGCTTTTCAAATCCTCTATCCAATAGGAATGAGCTAAGTCTTTCGTACCATGCTCTAGGTACTTACTTTAATCCATAAAGTTCCTTCTTTAATTTGAATACATGATTTGGAAATTGTGAACTTTCAAATCCCGGGGGTTGCTCAACATAGACGTCTTCCTTAATTACCCCATTCAGAAATGCACTCTTAACATCCATTTGATATAACTTAAAGTTCTTGAATCAAGCAAAAGCTAAGAGCACTCTTATGGCTTCTAGTCTAGCAACATGCGAAAAGGCTTCTTCAAATTCTATTTCCTCAATTTGGTTATACCCCTTAGCTACTAGTCTGGCTTTATTCCTTATTATTATTACTAAATCATTCACCTTATTCTTGAAGACCCATTTTGTTCCAACAATACTTTGTTCTTTAGATCTTTTGACTAACTCCCAAACATCATTCCTGGTGAATTGGTTCAGCTCTTCTTGTATTGCTAGAATCCAAAATTCATCTCCTAAGGCTTGATCTATATTTGTAGGTTCTATCATAGAGATGAATGCTGAATGACTAACCTCCTTCCTAAGTCCATGCCTAGTTCTTACACCTTCTAAAGGGTCTCCAAAAATCAACTCTTTAGGATGACTAGAAGAATATCTCCATTCTCTAGGAAAAACTTCCTGAGGTTCTACCCTTTCTCCTTAGGTCATAATCTCTACTCCTTGAATTGCCTCTATTTTATCATCTTCAATTTTAGATTCAGAGGGCTTATCTTATTCATAAAATACCACATGGGTGGACTCTTCTACTACTAGGGTTCTCTTATTAAAGATTCTATAGGCTTTACCTACAGATGAATAACCTAAGAAGACACCCTCATCAGACTTGGGATCAAATTTTTCTAAGGGATGTTTACCATTATTCAAGATAAAGCACTTGCACCCAAAGACATGTAAGTGTGAAAGGTTTGGGGTCCTACCCTTAAGGAGTTCATACGGAGTTTTATTCAACTTAGATCTAATGTTCACCCTATTTAAAACATAACATACTGTGTTGACTGCTTCTGCCCAAAAGTATATAGGAAGGGTGTACTGCTCTAATATTTCCCTAGCTGCTTCTTCCAAGGTTCTATTCTTTTTTTTTGCTATACCATTTTGCTGAAGTGTTCTAGGGGCTGAGAAATTGTGTTCTATTCCTAGCTCTTGACAGAATGATTCAAATCTATCATTTTGAAATTCTTCACCATGCTCGCTATGAATTGTTGAGATTTCACAACCTAATTTCCGTTGAATCCATGTGGAGAAAACCTTAAATTCCTCAAAAGACTCATTTTTATGTGCTAAGAATCTTACCCAAGTGAATCTAGTGAAGTCATCTACAATCACAAATCCATAATTTTTCCCAACTAGGCTGGCTATACTAACGGGTCCAAATAAGTCCATGTGTAAGATTTCTAGTGGCCTAGCAGTGATCACATCTCTAATTGAATGAAAAGATGATTTGACTTATTTTCCTAGTTGGCAAGCATCACATAAATGATACGTTATGAAATCTAACTTAGGTACGCCTCTAACTAGGTTTTTCTGAGCGATGTTTCTAAGAGTTTTCATACTAGCAAGGTATAGTCTTCTATGCCATAGCCACGAGTCATCAACTATTGTTTTCAAACAAAATGAATTTGAACTATCAATGCAATCAAGGTCTAATATGTAAATATTGTTCATTCGTTTTCCTTCTAAAACTAGTTTATCAAATAAACTAATCAGGCATTTATCAGATAGAAATTTAATATCAAAACCTTTGTCACACAGTTGACTAATGCTAAGTAAATTATGCTTCAAACCATCAACTAGTAAGACATTTTCAATTAAATTTTTTTTAGCATTACAAACAATACCCGAGCCTATCACCTTCTTAGTAGTGTTGTCTCCCAATGTTACTTTGCCTCCAGTTTTGATCTCCAGTACGATGAACTTCTTCATATCTCCAGTCATGTGTCACAAGCAGCCACTATCCAGGTACCACATGCTCTCACTAGGTCTTTTGTGAGAGCACCCCTATAATTTCATTCAAGGATTAGATTTGGGAACCCAAGTGAGTTTGGGTTCCACCTTAAGCTTGGATGAATGAGATGTATGCATGCTATGCTGTGATGGATGCAGTTTAGGTCTCCATACTAAGTGTGTCCTACGGTGAATTGTGAATGTGCAGGCTATGTGACCTAACATGCGACAAGAGAAACACCTAACACCAGGAAATGGGTTTACTAATATATGTGAGTGATAGTGCCTCTTCCTAAAGTTGTGTGATGCATGCTGTGTTAGGGGTTTGCTAGGATGGCCTAGTGTGAGTGATGCAAGTTCATTTTCTAGTTCTTTTATTCTTTCACTGAAGGTTTTATTTTGAGCTGTCAATCCATCAACTTCTATTAATAGCAAGTGCTCACTATGATCTACTTCTAATGCAAGTTTGTCTAGTCTATTAAAGGCTTCTTCTAGTTCAACATGAGTGGTTTTCAAGGTTTCATGCACTTCAGTTAGTTCAATATGCTTCTTATTTAATGCATCATACTCATCAAGAAGTAGCATATGATCTATCTAAAACAGAATTTTCTTTAAACAAGTTAGCATGCTCAGATTGTAAAGAACTAAATTCAACATTAAGCTTAGCATGCATCTCTTTCAACTTCCTATACGAGTCATGGATATTTTCAGAAATAAGTAATAACTCTTCATATGAAAGTTGACATACCTTATCTTGATCCGATTGATCAAGGTTATCATTAGCCATAAGACACAGATTTGTTACCTCCTCCTCTGCTTCTTCTTCTTACGATTCTGAGGCAGAGTCGGCCCAAAAATATTTTTGTGTCTTCATCTTTTCTTTTTGTATTTGGCTTTGTCATCACCTTTCTCCTTAGCTGGTTGGCTCTTTAAATTCGGGAAATTGGCTCGAAGGTGACCTGGCTTCCTGCACTTAAAATAGATTGTATCAGATGAAACATTATTGTACCTTGAGCTCTTACATTTATTCCAGCTATTATGATGATGCTTCTATTTTCTCTTCAGGAATTTTTGAACTGTCAGGTCATCAGTGCTATCTCATCCTCTTCATCCACTGCAGAGCTTTCACTTTCTAAGTTGCTTGCTTTTAATGCCACCGTTCGCTCCTTTTTTTCACCTGCATCACTTTGTCTCTGACTCACTCCTTGCTTGTATGCAATGAGTGACCCAAGGAGATTATCAATAGAGTAAATGTTAAGGTCTTTAGATTCAGTGATAGCAGTTATCTTTGCATCATAGGAACTAGGTAAGCATCTAAGAATTTTATTTACTTTCTCAAAATTTGAAATCTCTCTACCTAATGCATGCAAGGATGTCACGATTTAGGTGAACCTAGTGTACATGTCAGATATTGTTTCGCTATATTTCATTTGGAAGAGTTCATAATCGTGCAGTAAAATATTAAGCCTAGACTATTTTACTTCATTTGTTCCTTCGTATGTAATGCACAGTCTATCCCAAATCTCCTTACCAGTGGCACAGGTAGATACTCTCATATAATCCTCAGACTTCAATGCACAGAAAAAATAATTTAAACATTTAGCATTCAGTTGGGCTAAATCCTTATCCTCATTGCTCTATTCATTAAAAGGTGCAGGAGTTTTCAATCCATTAACAATTTTAAACGGTGCAACATATCCATCATTCACTAACATCCACATGCGGTAATCAATATATTGTAAAAAAGTAGACATTCTAATTTTCCAGAAATCAAATGGAATGTTATCAAAAAGAGGTGGACAGGTTATTGAATAACCCTCCGCAGTATTGCGATTACCAAAATGTGACATGATCGTTTTTTCAAGGTTTTCTAAAAAACTATTTTTGATAACAGGCTATGATACCAATTGAAGTCACTAGATGGATAAGAGGGGGGGGGGGGTGAATTGTGAAAACTTTTTAACAATAGTTAAAACCTAAGCAGGAGTTCTAATTTTTTGATGCTTTTAAAAATTTTAACATGAAAAAGATTTAAACAACTTTTCTTTCATAGATTTTCCCAAGCAAATATTATGAAATAAAATGCACGTAATAATAAAAATGCTATAAGGAAAAAGCACATCGAGATTTTTATAGTGGTTCGGTTAAACCATGACCTACGTCCACTCCCCGGAGTCCTCCTCTCCGGGTATTTCACTACAAGCAATAGCTCTCTTTTTGCCCTCCTTGGCAAGGCGGAGAAGCCCTTACAATACTCCCTTTCACCAACCTAGCGTGGCGGAGTGCTAAACTCAATTTTCACCCTCCTGGCGACAGAAGAGAACCTTCTCATTTTTTTCCCTCCTGTAGAACGCAGAGTACCTCGAGGTCACGGATGTAGAAGAGCCTTTCCCCTTGGAGATCCTCCCACAAATTCTTCTAGGGCCACAGGAGGAGCAAGATGCAGCAAGTTTGGAGCAACCGTGTGATCTCCCTCACACCTCTTCTCCCTTACAATGCTCACCTTCTCCTTCTCTCTCAAACCCTAAAGAACTTCTCAAGAGCTCTCTCCCTCGGAATCCCTCTCTAACCACGTTTTCCTCTCTGATTCACACCATTAAAATATGATAAGTTTTACACGTAAATACGGGCTCCAAAATCCCTGAGATATCAAAAGTAGCCGTTACTATCGTACAGTACGGTTTCGAATCATACAATATGATATGTATAAACAGACTTCGTCCTGGTATGAAGTGGTACGAACAGTTCAAAAACATTCATATAGTACGATATTAAATCGTATGGTACGATCCACAACAATTCTGTTCGTACAGGACGATAGTTGGGACGATCAAACATCGTATATGTTCATCGTATGGTACGATGTACATCATACTGTACGATGAGACAAAACCCAAGAGGTCGTCCAGGACGATCTTCGCGATGATTATAATTTGTCTCTGTTCATCGTATTGTACGAACATGTTCGTACAGTACGTTGTTCAAATTATAATTAAGCCCGGATTTCTTACACTAATCACAGATTTCTTGCACTAATCACGGGTTAAATTAAGTAAGTATTTAAAATAAATCGTACTGTATGAACGGGTTCGTATAATACGAACGGCACAAAATAACTTACTTAAGTTAAAACGACGGCTAGGGTTTTGGATTTGAACGTATCGTACAGTACGATTACATTCATACGGTACGATCTATTCACAGAATCATCCTATAAAGCTCTGATCGTACGGTATGAAATAACATCGTATGGTACGACCTACAAAGAAAAAAAACTCATAATTTCTCATTTAAAAATACTCTCCCCCTGTGTGTGTGCATGGCTGCTCAGACTTTATGCATTTTATGCCCAGACTAAAGAAAATAAAAATAAAATAAACAACAAAATACATTGCAGACTCATACTCCTAATCTACCCATTCTTGAGTGTTCATTTCGTTATGAGTAGCTTTTGATCTTTCCTGAAATGTTAGTACTCACGGACAATAGCAAATAATATTCAATGAATCTCAAGATAATTCAAATGATATTATTTGTGATCATCAAAATCTCAAACTTGGGGTCATGGGTTGCAACACTATTCCTATTTATAGTTTTCAAACTTTGCTTCCAACTCAGGCTCTGTGTAATAGACATGAAAAAATCTTCATTAAGTTCATTTGGAAAGGGGTTGGTAACAGCTCTAAAATCCATTGGTCTTCAGGGAATAAATATTGTGGCACTTTTGATGAAGGGGCTCTAGGTTACAAGTTGTTGAAAGATTTGGCTTATTCTTTTTCATTTAAGTTATGGTATAAAATCTGTGCTAATAAGAGCCTTTGGGCTAATTTTATGAATGTTAAGTATTGTGTGGAAAAGCATCCCACCATGTGTTGCTTTAATAAAGGTAATTCTAAAGTTTGGCTTCCCCTTTACAAAGTTAAATGGGCAATTGAGCATTCTATCGGTTGGGGCCTAGGTGGTGGAAATACTTTATTTTGACAGGATCATTGGCTTGGAGGCCAATCCATTTATTCTATTTTTAATACCTCCTCTAATTCTTTCGTGAAGGTTAATTATTTTTTCAATTGTAATGGTTGGGATGTTGAGAAGCTTTCTAACGTGTTACCTAATTTTATTACAGCAAATTTTACAGATACCTTTAAATATGAATTCTCCTTGTGTTCATCTTTGTTCTTTAACTAAAGATGGTAACATTAGTTTAAAGGATCTTTGGCATTCCTGTAAAGCTAAGCAAGATGTTTCTAAAATTTTCAAAATGATTTGGCATAGAAGCATTCCTTCTACTATCTCTATTTTCATATGGCATATTTTACATAAGTTTATCGCTACAGATGATAACTTGATTAAACATGGTTTCATTATTCCTCCTAAATGTCAGTGTTGCTATCATATGGACAATATGCATCATGTCTTTGTTTTTGGTCCTTGTGTTACGATGTCCTAAACTAATTTTGAGGATATTTTTCATTTAAACATTTTTTTTATAACATTTCCATTAAATCCTTACTTAACTGCTTGTTTGATAATTCTAAAGGTGAAATCATGAATGTTATTCCCTCTTTTATCCTTTGGTTTTTACGATTGATATGATTATTCAAAATGTTAATGATAAGATTGGGGATTATTTTCTGCTAAGCTGCTTTCTGTTAAGGATTCCAAAAACCATCACACTGATATGGTGGATTTTGGGATTAAGCTGGATGTGGAAATTTGTCACAATGTACCCAAAAGTATTTCTTGGTTGAAAGCTTGAAGTAGTTTCTTTAAGTTAAATATGGATGTTATTACAACTAAGATGATGGCGTGTTATGGTGGGGTCATCAGGGACTCCAATGGTAAGTGCATTTTGTGTTTTGCTGGTCCTCGTTATAACTATGATGTGAATAATGCTACCACTTTTGCTATTCTCTATAGTTTACGATTGTGTTTATCTCTAAATTACATTAATATTATGGTGGATATCTGTTCCTCGAATTGCTATCAATCGTTCATTTTGAGTAATGATAAGAGTTGCTCTCCTGAGATGTTTTACATGAGAAGGGAAACTAAGAATTGCTTGCACATGCTTACCTATTATTTTTCTGTTATTGATGTCGTGGGAATACTTGTGCCACTGCCATTGATAGGTGGGTTTGTGGGCTTGAATCCAAGGCTAATTTCTTTAGCTCTAATTTACCCCTTCATGTGAGGGGTCTCTTAAATTTAGATAAGAGTAATGTTCCTTATGTCAACCATTTAGGTGGTTGGGTGTGTTGGTTTTTTATCTTTCACTTGCTGCTTTCTTATGATCCATTTCGATTGACTGGGCCTTCAACTTATCATCTAGGTTGTGGTTATTCTTTTTTTTATTTTTGTTGGAGAATATGGTTGTTGAGTTTAAGGTTTAATGGTCTTGTGGTGGTGGCTCTTACAGAATATCTTGTGAGTGTCTTATGGTTTCTATGATATTTCTTCTCTATTTTTCTGGGTCTGTGTTATCATCCGTGAGGTGAATGAGACCTGGTGCAGGCTTTGGGTTGTTGTGACCTAGTTGGAAGGGAGGACTTTCACGAGTATTTGTTATTTCCTTATTTATTGTGGGTGTTCTATTTGATGCTTCATTTTTGTTGGTACAAGATGAATGAGGGTATTATTTATTATCCTGCTATGTCTTGGTATCATGGTTTTGGTTTTATGAGGTCTATTGCTGGTTACATCATGACTACTATGATTTTCATAATCTATAGCTCTCACTCTACTATTGGTGGTATGTTTATGTGGTTGGGGTTGGCTTTCATTATCATGAGGTTGGTTTGTATTCACCTGGAACCTATTGCTAACCAACTGCTTTTGGATCATTGGTTGCGAGTTGATTTATCTAGAGAGGAGGCTTACCTTGTTAACTATCTTGAGAATTCTATTATGAACATTATGCAGTACAATCTTCTTTGCATCTAGTGGCATATAAAACATTTGTTGTTTGGGTAGGGTTGCCTTAATTTTGGTGGTTGTTGGAAATTGAATTGGAGCTATAACCTCTTATAATTTTATCTTTATTGTTGGGTTTGTATTTCTGTCGATTATCATCTTTTGCAGAATGCAGTCACTACAGATTATCTTGCTGTTGAGCGTTTAAGGAGGACTATGGAGTTGTATATTGTTTTTTGTACGTTTATGATTTTTTGGGTGCTCGCTCTTGTGCACCGTAGAATGTACCTAGGTTATTTTATTCTTTTGCTTTGTAGGGAACTCAAGCTCGTACATTTTTTAACTTTTCTTTTTGTGCCTCTTTCAAGCAGTAGTGAGCTTGAGTTCCCCTTAAGCACCGTATAATCATTTTCTTTTATTAACACGTAGGCCCCTCCATGAGTTTCCCATAAAAAAAATTCACTCTGCTCTCTAGCGCACTGACAGAAAATTATACTCCAGACTATCGAAGACTTCAAGATAGATTAGATTTTTATTTATTGTAATGAAGTCTATACTTTTTCTATTTTTCTTAAGTCTAAGAGAGTGTGATTGTAATTGGGTAACCGTGCAGACACACGCTGGGGGAGTGAGCCAAAACATTAATTTTTAAAACTAATTGTACTGTATGATTTAAAATCCTACTGTATGATTTTCAAATCCTCTAGAATGATGTTAATCAAATCATGCATTAAAAATTTTCCTTTTGAGCAATTGCTACTATACAAAATTCGGTTTATACAGATGAAGACTAGAGTATGAAATGGGTACATACCAGTTCATCCCCTATATGCACATAAATGTTTTGAACTATTTATATTGTATGAAATTGGATTTGTGCAGACAACATCCATAGTATGAATAGGGTGCATACCAATACGTCCCATACAAACTCATTATTTTCTTAGATGTTTGTACTGTATGAAATTTTGTTTGTATAGATGACGTCGAGAGTACAAAATGGATGCATACTAGTTCATCCCAAATGAACACAAAATTTTTTGAACTATTTGTATTGTATAAAATTGGGCTCATATAAATGATTTCCAGAGTATGAAATTGGTGCATACTGGTTCATCCCATACAAACCATCATTTACAAAACTATTCATACCATACAAAATTGAGTTTGTACATACAACATCAAGAGCATGAAATGAGTTCATGCATGTTTGCACCACATGAAGCATAACTTGATTTAATAGATCGCATTTTATGATATATGGTTTGTATATAAAATTCGCAGTGTATGAAATAAGTTCATATGATTTTATATCGGACAAACTTGCTCAATTTTGAACTGTTCGTATAGTAAGATGTGTGTTCGTACATATGACTAACATAGTATAAAATTAGGTTCGTATAGGATTATACATGGCTTTTTGTACTATTTGTTTGTACAAAGTGTGATCATACTGTACGATCCAAGTATGTTTAACTTGAAATTTTCAATTTTTTGGATAGTTTTTCTTGTCCTTTTTATATAAGTGTCCTAAAAATTGGTAGTCTATTTCTTGCTATGAATTTTCTCAAGGAATTGAAAATAAGAGTGTTTTGGGAGAGTGTTCAGGAGTGAAGTTTGAGTGATCTTGCATGTGAAAAGGTTGCCCAAAGGTGAGAATCTCCTTATGTGTTCTTTAAACCTCTATCTTACATCTTTTATGACCCTTGAGAGAAGATCTTTGGAGTAGATCTTATACTCTACCATCACCAAAAGGATGAAAAAGGATGTTGGTAGTCTGCCATCACCAGGAGGGTGTAAAAGGATGATGGAACTCTACCGTCAATAGAAGGGTGAGAAAGGACATTTGTATTCTGCCATCACCAGAAGGGTAAGAAAGGATTTTGGTACTCTACCGCATAAGGTTTTGTATAAGAGAGGTTATTGTAAGGGCTTCTCTTCCTTGCTATGGGAACAAAAGGAGAGTCACTTTGATAAAGTGCAATACATGAATAAAGAGTCTTCAGGGAGTGGACGTCAGTCTAGTTGGACCAAACAATTATAAAATTTGGTGTTCTTCTGTCTTTACATTTTTATTATATTTCTATTTTTCTGTATTTAAGTGTACTATGGTTGAAAAATATTTTTTGTGAAAATTTTATTATTATGCTAAAAATTTTAAATCAGTTTTCTAAAATCTAAGAGAATTTTTGAATTATCAATTCACCGCCCTCTTGGTTAGCCTTGTGATAGTTGTATTAGGTCTAATAACCTATTCAAACTTTCAAGTGGTGTCATAGTATATTTTCAAAAATTAAGGTTTAGACAACTTTTTAAAAATGATCATGGATACTTTTGGAAACTGTAACACCTCTGAAGGATTTTTAATAACTAAACCCCCACTATTTGATAATATTCATTTTTACTTAAAGAAAACTTGTATGTCTACTTTTCTTCAATTGCTTGACTATCACATATGGATTTTAGTATAGGAAGGTTACACTGGAAGCACTAGACTTATTAATGCCATTATGACTGAAATAAAATTTATTGTTTGGACAAAATAGGAAAAACAATTAACTCAACTAAATGCTAAGAGCTTAAATAGTTTTTTTTGTGCCCTAAAATCTGAGGACTATTTGTGTGTTTTAACTTATAAAATTGGAGAAAAAATTTGGGAAAGATTTTGCATAATGAATGAAGGAACTAACGAGGTGAAACAACCAAGATTGAACATTGTATTACATGACTATAAACTTTTTCATATAAAATCGAATGAATTAATTACTAACATGTATACTCATTTTACACATATAGTCACCACATTACATGCTTTATGTAGGGAACAAATAAATTCTAAAAAAAGCTAATATCAAATGGAATTTGTAAGTTGATTAATTAGCTTTTCCTGTATGTTTGAGATCACATTGTTTGAAACAATCCCACAACTCAAGAGAGAGAACGTCTGGTTTTTTAGAGAGTGTTTTGGGAGAGTGTTCAGGAGTGAAGTTTGAGTGATCTTGCATGTGAAAAGGTTGCCCAAAGGTGAGAATCTCCTTATGTGTTCTTTAAACCTCTATCATACATCTTTTATGACCCTTGAGAGAAGATCTTTGGAGTAGATCTTATATTCTACCATCACCAAAAGGATGAAAAAGGATGTCGGTAGTCTACCATCACCAAAAGATCTTTGGAGATGATTTCTATCTCCGTGTTCGAATTTTGATTTCTCGCATCCTTTTCTCGCGACTGGTGGTGCTGTTGCCGGAAGTTCGTCGGTATTTTTGGCCGATGTCATGGATGCTCCGTGGTCCCCTGGTACTCTACGTAGTGGTGGTAGAGGGAGGAATGGCGTGGTGATCAAGGAGGGGGAAAAACTGTCGATTTGTCCATTTTTTGTGGAAGGCAAGGGGAAGAAGGTTGTGAAGGAAGATTTTAATGTTCAGAGTATTTCAGATTCAAAAGAATTTGTTGGTGCAGCTAATTCCGTTTTTCTTGATTCTTCTGGGATGGAGGAGCCTATCTTGAAAGTTAAAGGTTTTTCTGGGGTGAATAAGGTAAATCAGGTCTCAGTTGATCTGATTGATGAGGAAATCTTGAAGAATCATGAGATTAATGGTGGTGGGAATGTCTCTGGCAAGGATATGTTGAATGATGAAATCTTGATGAACAAATTAAACGAGGATAGTAGACAGAATGGCATTGGCGAGATGGGTGGAGCTTGGTCGAAGCCGAAGCACATTAAGATTGTGTTTAATAAAGATCAAGTTGAATTATCTGAGGATGGGATTGTTGTTCGGATTAATTCAGAATTAGAATTTAAGAACTCTGAAGTCTTGAAGAATTGTGTTGTTATTAAGGTTCTTGGGAACAACGTGCCTTTCTCTGTATGCAACGTTAAACTAAGAAGGCAATAGAGTAAGTTCGGTGGATTCCATATGACTTCAATTGGCATGAACTGGATTCTCTGTTCATTCAATACAAATAAGGTTGTGGAAGAAACTTTGAATGGGGGGTCGAGGTATGTGAATGGTTACATTGTCGGCAAGGATAGGTGGTCTCCTACCTTTGATCCGTATTCCTTCAAAGGGATTTCAGCTCCTATTTGGATTAGACTCCCATGTTTACCGCTTTATTGCTGGGATGAAGATAATCTAGCAAGGATTACATCTCGATTTGGCAGGCCTATGTACTTTATTGGGAATACATTCAGATGGGGGAAGAGAGAATTTGCCCGCATATGTGTCAAGATCGACCTAGAGAAGAAACTTCCTAATGGAGTGTGGATTGATGGACTAGCTAGAAGGTTCTTCCAACGAGTGGAATATGAGAAGATTAATTTACTATGTTATCATTGTGGCCGAGTGGGATATGATGTGAAGGAATGTCCTGAGAATGTTGCTCATGGGATCAATGACCAGACGCTGAATAAATATGAAGTTGTTACATGAGAATTTGAAAAAGCTGAGGTTGATGTTAAGCCTGTGATGAATAAATCAGAATATGGCCCTTGGATACATGTCCACTTTAAAAACAGATGTTTCATTAAAGGTGGAGCTGGTTATAAAGCAAAGGATGATAATAATGGGGGCAGGCTTGGAAACAGGGGAGATGTGACTCAAGAAATTACTACCCAAAAGTAGATTTTAAGTGAAAAGAAGAGTGAGGTTATAGTGGAGAAGCTGATCTCGGGCCCAGAAACTACTACAGTGAAAGATAAAACTGCTGAAGACATTCAGTCAGGTATCTCTCTAAGTAACAAACTTATTGAGTTGATTGATGATAGTGAAGCAGACCATACGGGAAAGCCGAAAGAATATAGTGGATCACATAACAAGATTCTGGAAACTGCAGATATTAAGAGTAATGTTATATCTTGTTCTAGTGGGACTACTAAAGTTAAACTTACTAAAGAGCTAAAATCCATTGGGCCAATGGATTCAGATTTTAAGAAGAAGAAGAGAGATGGAAGGTTGAATTCCATGAGTGGGGTGGGATCCCCTACACTAGCTTAATGTCTTCGTTATTATTTTTGAATTACAGAGGGGCTAGGAAAAAAGAGATCGTTCTGTATTTGAAAGAGGTTGTTAGAGATCAAAACATTTTCTTCAATGGGATTATGGAGACAAAGATGACAAATATTGATAGGAAGGATGTAGATGGTCTTATTGGAAAGGATTGGGATTATTTCCATTTTCCTGCTGATGGTCTTTCACGGGGTATCCTAGTGCTATGGAATATAAAGGTTGTGACCATTGTGATCATTGAGTCCTCTTCCCAAATGATAGTTGGAGATCTCTCTATCCCCAACTAGGGATTGTGGAAGGTTGCTATAGTGTATGGAAGTAGATGCTGTAAGGAGAGGGAGCTTCTTTGGAGCCAGCTTAGTTACTGTATGGATAGTTCTACCCCCTCTATTATTGGTGGAGATTTCAATTGTGTTTTGAACAAAGAAGAGATGAGAATTGGTAAGAGGTTTCTTTTCTCTAAAGGACCTAAAGATATGAAGCACTTTATGACAATCTTTGATTTCCAAGATGTGGGGAGTATTGGACCAAGATTCACTTGGTGCAATAACAAGGAAGGAGCCTCCAGGATTTGGGAAAGGCTGGATAGCTTTATTTTGAATTTGGTTGCACTCCAAAAGCTTCCTATAGCTGCCACTATGCATCTTTCTAGGGTGGAATCAGATCATAGTCCTATTGCCTTCAAGATGGATGATAAAGTGCGTATCAAATCAAAGACAATCAAATTTGAGGACACTTGGAGATCTTATCCAGTAGCCAGAAGTATTGTGTATCATGCTTGGAGGAAAAATGATTTCGGTGATGAAGGTATGGTGCTTCAAAGGAAGATTAGTAGAACTTTGAAAGCCCTTTTTTCTGGAGTAAAAACAAATGTAAAGATTTGAATGTGCTAAAAGAAGAACTTAAAAAGGAGATTTTGGATCTCCAACACAAAGAAGCCGTGGGCATTGAATGGTCAGCTCAAGATCTCCACCTACTTAGGAGTAAAATTCATGATCTCAATGTAACCTTGAAAAGATTGTCCACTTGGTGGAATCAAAGAGCAAAAGAAAGATGGCATGATGATGGAGACACAAATTCAAAAATGTTTCATTGTTTTGCTACGGGAAGGAGGAATAGCAATAGAGTGAATCAAATCAAAGATCTCCAGGTTGATTAGAGGGTTGGCCGGAAATCAGTGAAAACCAAAAACTGACATCTGAAGAGGTTGCGGCTCTTAATTTTGATTTTATGGTGGGTGAGCTACATCAATCAGTTTTCCAACAAGGGAATAATAGATCTCCAGGTATGGATGGTCTCACCTCTTCATTCTACAAATTCTATTGGGATATTGTTTGGAAAGATCTTTGGAGTGCCATTAATTGCTTTTTAATTTCTAGGCATATGAAAAAAGATTGGAAAGATACCTTAATAGTTTTGATTGCTAAGGTGAAGAATCCTGTACTTCCATCCAATTATAGGCCTATTAGTCTTTGCCAGACTAACTACAAGATTGCAGCTTCAATACTGGTGAACAGGTTGAAGAAGTGTATTCCCAAATTGATTATTGAAGAACAAATGGCCTTCAGCCCAGGTGGATCAATTTCAAAACATTGTCTTCTAGCTTAGGAGATTTTTCACAAGTTCAAGATCTCCAAAAATAGAAAGGGATTGATGGCTTTGAAGTTGGACATGGAGCAAGCGTATGATAGCATGGGATGGCCAACTCTTGGTCAAATTCTTATATGGTATGGCTTCCATTCTATGTATGCTAACCTTATTTTGGAATGTATTGTAGATGTGAGATTTTCCATTATTATTAATGGAAATAATTCCAAGTGGATCAATGCTTGTAGTGGATTTCGGCAAGGGTGTCCACTCTCCCCTTATCTCTACATCATGTGTTCTCAATTGATGTCCAACTCTTTAAAGCAAAGGGGTCAAAGCCTTGGCATTCAAATCTCTCCTAGAGGACCAAGGATTACTCACCTTATGTTTGCAGATGATGTACTTATCTTCTCTAATGCCTCCAAGGTGTTAGCTAAGACTTTGAAGGCTATTGTTGAAGACTTTTGTAAATGGACGGGGCAAAAAACTAATGTCAACAAATCACAGATTATTTTCGGTCAGAGTGTCAGTCTCCCCATGAAGAAAAAACATGCAAAAGTTTTTGGTTTCAAAGTGGTTAAGGAGCTAAACTACCTTGGGATAAAAATATCTCTTAATAGGTTGAGGGTGGCTGACTTTCAAGATCTTCTTATCAATGCTATGGATAGACTTAATGGTTGGGGTAAGAAATCTCTTTCTATGGGTGGTAAGATCATTCTCATTACAAGTTCTCTTTTAACTATGCCAAATGAAAATTCATTTGGGATGTTAAGCCCTATGAACTTAGTCCCAAGCTAACCAAGAGGGGGGGGGGGGTGAATTGGTATTTTAAAATTTTTTTCAACAAAAGCAATAAGATCACAAACCAAAACAAAATCACACCACAAGACAAAAATAATGTGGAAATTAAAGTGCGGAAGCAAGAAAATAATAACACAGAAATTTATAGTGGTTTGGTCAACTTGACCTACGTCCACTCCATAGAGGCACCCTCCAAGTAATGCACTACAAAACGTGTCTCTCCTTTAGCCCCCACGGCTAGGCGGAGAATCCCTCACAAAGAAGTCCTTTTTGCCACCCCGATAAGACAGAGAACCTATCTACTTTTGCTTCCTCCAAAAGCTGGCAGAGAAACACAATCCAGTGCTAAAAACCTTATATTTACCGACCCTTCCACGGACAAGAAACTCTAGACGAAGAAGAAGCAGAGCGATCCTTGAAGCACCCATGTGAATCCCCTCACAAGCTCCCCCTCACAAGATCCATTCTCTCTCTCTCACTCTCTCTCTCTCTCTCTCTCTCTCTCTCTCTCTCTCTCTCTCTCTCTCTCTCTCTCTCTCTCTCTCTCTCTCTCTCCTTAAGGTCTTCTCAAGTCAAGGCAACAGCAAAGATTGTTCAAAATGTTGAATAAGAGCTCTTAAATATAAGAGCTTCAAAGGAGCTCATTAATTGCAAGTTGCCGACAATATCGTCCAGGCTGATATGAACATCATCCTGGCCGATCAGTACAAATCTCAAAAGATCGGCCAGAGCATCACCCTAAATGCAAACTGGATGATTTAATATTGGCTTGATCGTCCAGGCCGATCTCACGATCATCCCAGCCGATCAGTTCAAATCAGAAGAAAATTGTCCAGAGCATCGCCCTGAATTTGAGTTGGCCGATATTTATCGTCTAGAAGTGACTAAGGTTTTTGAATAGATCGTCCTGGCCGATCCTGCAATCTTTCAGGACGATATGATTATATCAATCATCCTTAATTACTCCATGGATTTCCTTATCAATTAAGGCATAATTTGTGAATATCGTCAAGGCAGATCAATGATCATCCTGGACGATTATTAAAAAATACATAATACCTTAATTGTCTATGGTGGTAACTTCTTTCTGTTTTGAGCTTATTGTCCTGGCCGATACACGGATCGTCCAGGATGATCTGTTAATGACGACTGCCTTAATTAAGAATCCTTATTTAGATTTCTATTTTAAGCCCGATCGTCCAGGACGATGTAACTATCGTCCTGGCCGATGTGGGTAAAAACAAAAACTCTAAGTCTCTCAAGTGTGTGTGTGTGTGTGTGTAGGGTTGCTTAGCATCAGTCTCTTTGAACATTACAAATAGACTCAAGAAGAGAAAAATAAAGTACAGATGACTCATCCCTAAACCTACGCAATCTTGAACTGGCTTCGTTTGTTCGTCCGATCTTCGATTCCTGAAAAGTTAGAAGTAACAGGTAGTCCAAGAGAATCAATAGTGTTTGTCAATCATCAAAACATAAGTCATGAAAATAGATTTGCAACAATCTCCTCCTTTTTTATGATGGCAAAACACTATGAAAACATTTAGCAGTAAAATTTCGGGATCAACAAGTGTAAAAACATCATAAACTTCTCCCCCTTTTGACATATCAAAAAGGAGGAGGGAAAAAGACAATATCAAAAATTTTTTTTTTTAACCAAGGCATGAAAATGATGTAGTATTCCATGTGATTGATTTAAAAAACTTGTGGGTTAATGAGTTAACAATCTCAATAATCCAAAGAGTGGTAGAATATCCGGTCATGGTTACCCTTAGCTCAGACATTTTCTTAGGGTAGAATCATCTTTTGAAATCAATGACCTAACTCAAAGAATTAATTGGATATGACAAAAAGAATTCATCCATCACTTGGTTTAAGAAAAAATATCTTTATAAAATAAAGAACCAAAGTAAATCTGCCATGATCGCGAAACAATCGAAATCAAGCCTTTGATAATCAAAACTTCTAAGTTCTAAAAGATTTAAAAAGAGAGAATAGCTTGCTTTTGAGTGGGCTCATTTTATGCCTCTTGTCAATTGAGTGACGCTTTGTGCATCTTTTTATAGATTTTCAATTTTGGCATCTTTGCGCTTCTTTTGTTGGCATAATTGGTTTAATTTTTATTTTTTTTTGCAAGCTACATTCTCTTTTATAACCTCTTAAAAAAATCCTTAGTTGTGAGTATATCTTCTTAGATATTAGAGAATAGGAGCTCTATCTCTAACATACGGAAGAATTACCACAATCAGAATCAATAATCAAAGACAAGAGTAACGAGGGGTCTTGTTGTGAAAAAAAACTTTAAACATTATAAATACAAGATAGATTTACTTACGCAAGCTTAAGAAAATTATTAATTTCATATACAATCTTTAATTTGAAATAGATTTTTGATTAGAAAAGAAAATTATGCCACTAAAATAGGTTATAGAAAGGGACACAATCACAAAATATTTTTATCATCTAAGAGATTAAGAGATGAAAAACACATTGACTACAAATTTTCAAAAAATAAGGGCATGGAATATGTTATCATTTCAGCGATGATTTTGAAAAACTAAGTAAGAGAAAAAAAAAATAAAACACATCAAAAACTAAGAAAAAGAAAAAAAAATAAAAGCAAAAGAAAGTAACTTAAAAGATCAAGATTCATGCATTTATGTCAATCACACCCAATCTGGTCCTTAAAGAACTGAAAGTGTCGAAGGCCAGTGGTTTAGTAAAGATGTCAGCCAATTGATTTTCAGTTATCACATGGTGTAACTCAATGTCTCCCTTAGTCATATGATCTCTAATGAAGTGATGCCTAATGTCATTGTGCTTAGTACTTGAATGTTGGATAGGATTCTTAGAGATGTATATGGCACTAATGTTTTCACAAAAGATTGAGATGGTGCCTACAGGTAATCCTAAATCCAATACCTGTTGTTTCAACCAAAGGACTTGGGCCACACAACTTCCAAGAGCAATGTACTCAGCTTCAGCAGTGGAAAGTGCAATAGAGTTTTGCTTCATACTAGACCAAGAGACCAAAGACTATCTAATGAATTGACAAGTTCCTGAAGTGCTTTTTCTATCCACCTTACATCCTATAAAATCAGAGTCAGAAAAACCAAAAATCTCAAAAGAAGTGATGTGTCTAGGGTACCAAATCCCTGAGCCTTGGGTCCCAAAAAGGTATCTAAAAATTCTCTTAACAACAGTCAGGTGGGACTCCTTAGGGTTAGCTTAAAATCTAGCACAAAGGCAAACAATAAACATAATATCTGGTTGGCTCGCAGTCAAGTAAAGTAAAGATCCAATCATACCTCTATACTTCTTCTGATCAACAGACTTACCACTTGGGTCATTATCCAATGGAGCATTAGAAGTCATGGGAGTGTTAAATTAGGTTAGCTTTATCCATCTCATACTTCTTCAAAATGTCCTTTATGTATTTTATTTGATTTAAAGAGGTTCCATCCTCCAATTGTTTTATGCTAAACCCCAAAAAGTAGGACAACTCTCCCATCAAACTCATCTCAAACTCTCTACTCATTATCTTAGAAAAATCATCACATAATTTTTTATTAGAAGATCCAAAGAGTATATCATCAACATAAATCTGAACTATGAGTAAATCATCTCAAACTCTCCTAAGAAAAAGGGTGGTGTCTACACTCCCTTTGATAAATTCCCTCTCTAGTAAGAATGTGCTAAGCCTCTCATATCAAGCTCTTGGTGCCTGCTTTAACCCATACAAAGCCTTTTTTAATTTAAAAACATGATTTTGAAATTAGGAACGCTCAAAACCTGGGGGTTGCTCCACAAACACATCTTCTTTTATTTTCCCCATTTAAAAAGCCCTCTTGACATCCATTTGAAAAAGCTTAAATCCTTTATAACAGGCAAAGGCTAATAGCACTCTAATGGCTTCCAATCTAGCTACAGGGGCAAAAGTGTCCTCAAAGTTTATCCCTTCTATTTGGTTATACCCCTTAGCCACCAATCTTGCTTTATTCCTAACCACCACTCCTGAATCATTCACCTTGTTCTTAAAGACCCACTTTGTCCCAACAACACTTTGTCCCTTAGGTCTTTCTACAAGCTCCCAAACATCATTCCTTACAAATTGATTCAATTCTTCTTGTATTGCTAAAATCCAAAACTCATCAGTAAGGGCTTGGTTAATGGTTGTGGGTTTAGTCATTGAGAAAAAGGCAGAGTGGTTCAGCTCCTTCCTAAGTCCATGTTTAGTCTTAACTCCACTAAAAGGGTCTCCTAAGATCAAATCCTTGGGGTGACTTGTAGAGTATCTTCAATCTCTAGGCAAAGTGTGAGAAGGTCCAACCCTTTCATCCAAATCAATATTTTCTACTCCTTGGGTGACTTCTCCTACTCCTTCATTACTTTGGTGTTCTACCCCCTTCCCCAAATTTTCTACTCCACTAGTAATCTCTCCACCCTCATCATCATTCTCAACTCCATGTTTCTTCGGATCAGACTCATCAAACACTACATGGATTATCTCTTCCATCATTAAAGTTCTCTTGTTAAACACCCTAAAAGACTTCCCAACACTAGAATATCCAAAGAATACTCCTTCATCAGATTTAGGATCAAATTTTCCCAATGAGACTTCCTATTATTGTGAATAAAAACCTTACAATCAAAGACATGAAGGTGGGAAAGATTGGGTATCCTACCCTTAAGGATCACACAGGGTGTCTTTTCTAATTTGGCTCTAACATTCACCCTATTAAACACATAACAAGCTGTGTTAATCGCTTCAGCCCAAAAGTATTTTGGAAGTGAATACTCAACAAGCATGGCTCTAGCGGCTTCCACCAAGGTCCAGTTCTTCCTTTCAGCTACCCCATTCTGCTGAGGGGTCCTAGGAGCTGAAAAATTGTGGCTAATCCCCTTGTCCTCGTGAAAATCTCCAAATCTTTCATTCTCAAACTCTCCCCCATGATCACTATGGATGGTCAAAATCTCACAACCTAGGTTTTTTCGAATCCAAGTAGAAAGTGTTTTAAACTCCTCAAAAGACTCATTTTTATGAGAAAGAAATCTAGTCCAAGTGAACCTCGAGTAGTCATCAACAATCACAAATCTATAGACTTTTCCTCCCATGCTAGTAGTGCTAATGGCTCCAAACAAATCCATGTGAAGGATTTCTAAAGGTCTAGAGGTGTTAATGTCCTTAATGGGGTGAAAGGTGGAGTGGACTTGCTTTCCTAGTTGACAGGTATCACAAAGGTGGTCTTTTGAAAACTTGAGTTTGGGGACACCTCTAACTAGGTCTTTTTGGGTCACTTTCCTTAGGGTTTTCATACTTGCATGACAAAGTCTTCGGTGCCACAACCACGAATCATAAATCACTATTTTTAAGCAAAATGAAGCAGCACATTCAATGTTATTTAAATCAAGCATGTAAACGTTGTTGATCCTCTTTTCCTGCAAAATAGTGTTATTACTTAAACTTACAATGCATGAATTTGCAAAGAATTGCACGATGAAGCCTTTGTCACAGAGTTGACTGATACTGAGCAAGTTGTGCTTCAATCCATCTACAAGCAAAACATTTTCAATCATAAGGTTCTTGGAATTACCAATTATACCTTTGTCTACCACCTTCTTGGTGGTGTTGTCTCCAAGAGTAACCTTGTCTCCAGTCCTGGACTATAGTACAAGAAACTGGTTGGCATCACCAGTCATATGTCGAGAGCATCCACTATCAAGGTACCACATACTGTCACGAGGCCTTTTGTGAGAGCCCTCCAACAAAATTACCAAATGTTAGATTTAGGAATCCAAGCAGGTTTGGGTTCCTTCTTATGAAGAGTAGAATGCAATGCATGTGTGGTATGCTGTGAATCATGCACCTAAGGTCTCCACACCCAATGTTTACAATGGTGAACTGTGCAAGTGTGTGAGATATGTCCTAGCATGCCACATGAAAAACATCTAACTCCAGGAAAAGGATTTCTCAAGTGGTTTGAGTTATAATGCCTCTTCCTAGGTTTTGGCAATTGATCAAAAGTAGTTGTCATCCTAGTTTTCTTATAAGTTTCTAATTCATTTTGAATCTTCAAATTTGTGCTTTTTAAGACCTCATTTTTAATTCTCAATTTTTTCTCCATCTCTTTAGACTTTTTAAAATAAGATTCAAGTGATGTGTGTGAAACTTTTAATGCATCATGCTTTTCAATTAATTCACAATGATTTTTATTTAACTCATCAAATTTATCAAGTAAATTCATGTGATTTGAATCAATCATTTGATGGTGTTTAGTCAAAATTTCATGCTCTTTTTGTAGATTCAAAAATTTTAATTTCAAGCTAGCATTAGTTTTCTTTAATTTCCTATATGATGCATGAATTTTTTCTGAAACTTCAAGAAGTTGATTGTAGGAAAGTTCACATACCTCTTCTTGATCAAGATTGTCATCTGCCATCAAGCACAACTTCGATGTCTCATCTTCTTGTTCCGTCTCCCATGAGTCTGATACAGAATCCGCCCAAAATGCTTTTTGTACTCTCATCTTGTCTTTTCTTAGCTTAGATTTCTCTCACCCTTTCCTTCACTTGAGTGATCTTTAAGTGTAGGGCAATCAGTTTTCACGTGTTCTGGTTTCCTGCATTCATAACAAACGACATCGGAACATTCTTTAGAATATTTATGATCCCTACCTTTTCTCTAATGATGCTTTTTCTTCTTCCTTAGAAAGATTTTGAATTGCCTTGTGATGAAGGCAACTTCATCGTTTTCTTACCCGGAAGTTTCAGAATCTGATTTGTGCGCCTTAAGTGCAACTGTTTTCTCCTTCTTCTTTTCACCTGCATCAAGATTTCTTTGATTCACCCCTTGCTCGTAAGCAATGAGTCAGCCAAGTAAGTTATCAATAGAATAAGTGTTCAAATCCTTAGATTCAGTGATTGCAGTGATTTTAGCATCAAAAGATGAAGGCAAGCATCTCAAAATTATGTTTACTTTTTCAAAATTCGAAAGTTCTCTTCCTAAGGCATGCAATGAAGTAACAATTTGAGTAAACCTTGTATACATATCAGAAATAGATTCAGAGGGTTTTATACGAAAAAGTTCGTAGTCATGCAAGAGAATATTTAAATGAGATTATTTAACTTCATTAGTTCCTTCGTAGGTGATACACAATTTATCTCAAATTTCTTTACTAGTTTTGCAAGTAGAGACACGCATGTAATCCTCAGATTTTAAAGCTAAGAAAAAATAGTTCAAACATTTTGTATTTAGTTGGGCTAAATCTCTTTCATCGAAGGTCCATTCAGTAAAATCAATTTCAGTTTTAACACCATTAATTTCACGAGAAGGTGGAGAATAACCTTCTTTGATAAGCATCCACATGCGATAATCAGTAGATTATAAAAACGTTGACATGCAGGTTTTCCATAAATCAAAAGGTAAGTTGTCAAAATATGGAGGTCGTGTAATTGAATAACCTTCAGTAGTATTTCTATTACCAAAGTTAGCCATGGATCAAATTCAAAAAGTTTTCGAACTTAAATTTTTGAATCCCGCTCTGATACCACTTGAAAGTTCGTTTAGGACGTTAAGCCCTATGAACTTAGTCCCAAGCTAACCAAGTGGGGGGGAGGAGGTGAATTGGTATTTAAAATTTCTTTTCAACAAAAGCAATAAGATCACAAACCAAAACCAAATCACTTCACAAGACAAAAATAATGCGGAAATTAAAGTGCGGATGCAAGAAGACAATAACACAGAAATTTATAGTGGTTCGGTCAACTTGACCTACGTCCAGTCCTTGGAGGCACCCTCCAAGTATTGCACTACAAAATGTGTCTCTCCTTTAGCCCCCACGGCTAGGCGGAGAAGCCCTCACAAAGAAGTCCTTTTTGCCACCCCGGTAAGGCAGAGAACCTCTCTCTCTCTCTCTCTCTCTCTCTCTCTCTCTCTCTCTCTCTCTCTCTCTCTCTCTCTCTCTCTCTCTCTCCTTCAGTTCTTCTCAAGTCAAGGAAGCAGCAAAGATTATTCAAAACGTTGAACAAGAGCTCTTAAATAGAAGAGCTTCAAAGGAGCTCATTAATTGCAAGTTGCCGACAATATCGTCATGGCCGATTTGAACATCGTCCTGGCCAATCAGTACAAATCTCAGAAGATCGACCAGAGCATCGCCCTGAATGCAAACTGCACGATTTAAAATTGGCTTGATCGTCCAGGCTTATCTCACAATCGTCCTGGCCTATCAGTTCAAATCAGAAGAAAATCATCCAGAGCATCGCCCTAAATTTGAGCTGGCCTGTATTTATCGTCCAGAAGTGACTAAGGTTTTTGAATAGATAGTCCTGGCCGATCCTGCGATCGTCCAGGAAGATATGATCGTATCAATCATCCTTAATTACTCTCTTGATTTCCTGATCAATTAAGGCATAATTTGTGAATATCGTCCAGACCAATCAATGATCGTCCTGGTCAATTATTAAAAAATACAGAATACCTTAATTATCTATGGTGATAACTTCTTTCTATTTTGAGATTATCGTCCTGGCCGATACACGTATCATCCAGGACGATCTGTTAGTGACGGCTGCATTAATTAAGAATCCTTATTTAGATTTCTGTTTTAAGCCCGATCGTCCAAGACGATGTAACTATCGTCCTAGCCGATGTGGGTAAAAATAGAAATTCTAAGTCTCTCAAGTGTGTGTGTAGGGTTTCATAGCATCAGTCTCTTTGAACATTACAAATATACTCTAGAAGAGAAAAACAAAGTACAGACGACTCATCCCTAAACCTACGCAATCTTGAACTTGCTTCGTTTGTTCGTCCGATCTTCGATTCCTGAAAAGTTAGAAGTAACAGGCAGTCCAAGAGAATCAATAGTGTTTGTCAATCATCAAAACATAAGTCATGAAAATATATTTGCAACACCAAACTTCTTAGTTACACACTGTTTGATCCCAAAAAGTGTGTTATATGCCTTGGAAAAATGTTGTAGAAGTTTCATTTGGCATAAATCTGATGGCAGCCATAGTATACATTATGTTGCTTGGGAGGAGTTATGCAAACTGAGAAGTATGGGTGGGCTAGGCTTGCAGTCTCCTGTAATGAAGGCTGGCTCTTTGAGATCGAAGTTAGCTTGGAATTTCATGCAAAAGTAGGATACCTTATTCCACAGATCCATCATAGCTCAATATGGGAAGGATGTTATGAATGGCACACATAAGAAAGCTACTTCTATGGTTTGGCATATCTTATCAGATGGAGGTAGACACCTTAGAGGTATTATCAGATGGAGAGTTGGCAATGGAGGGGGGGGGGAGAGAGATTAATGTCCTGAATGATGTTTGGGTATTATATAGATGTATAAATCGTTGGCCCACTTTCGTTGATTTTGACTCGTTGGAGGGGATGTGTGTTCAGCAGCCTTTACTGGACAATGGTCATTGGAATATTTCACTGCTTCAGAAAGTTTTTCATCCAGATTTCATTGTGCTGATTAATCAAATTCAGGCTGATTCCAGTGTAGAGGATCGGCTGGAGCTGCAAAAATTATGCTCGGGTAAGACTGTTTCTGCCTTGTCATTTGATCCTATGGCGAAATATAGATTCAACTCAAATGAAGATGATTATTGTAAGTGGATTCACAACTCAATCTTAGCAAGAAAGTGGAGATGTTCTGGTGGAGGCTTGGAAATTCTGCTATCCCCACCAACCTCTTTCTCAGGAACTGCAGAATTTCTGTGATTGACACCTGTGCTAGAGGGTGTTTAGCGGTGGAGAGCTATAAACATATAATGGTTCATTATAAGTATCTGGTTGCAATTATTATGCAGTTTATTGAGTGGGGTATTCACATTCCCGTTTTCCATTCTTTGGATCAATGCTTAAGGGAATTACGGAGATTAACAACCTGTCATCTTGGTATTGTAAAAATTTACTGCACCATTGTCTACTTCTCTTGGAGAAATAGAAATGAAGTTAAGCATGGTAAAACTACTCTACCATGTTATTTGGTTGCAGCAAATGCTCTTTCAGTAGCTACCACTAAATCTAGTCCATATCTTTCTAACTGGGGTATTAATCTCCTTAGGGAGTCTCATGACAATTGGTGCCCTCCACCGAAAGATTGGTTGAAGATTAATGTTGATGCTTCCTTACTTTCTTCTGGTATTGCTTGTATCGGTGGTGTCTTCAGGGATTATAGAGGAAGATTCATCCTTGCTTTTGGGAAGAACAAGGTTCATTGGGATATTGTTCAGCTTGAGTTGCAAGTAGCTTTCTCGGTAAGAGACTATGTTAGAAGCTGGATGCTTGAGAACAAAGGTGTTATTTTGGAAAGTGATAACTCCAAAATTCTTTAAAGACGAATAAGTTCCTTATGGATAACAGCTCGGCCAAGGATTCTTTCTTCTTAAATGACTTTAATAAAGTTGTTTTTCTTCATGCCTATAGAAATTGTAATAAAGTAGCTAATTTTTGTGCTACTTTGGCATTAGATGGTAGTTTTTTCTTTGATAGCTTTTCCTTTGATGACATTCCTTCCTTGTTATTAAATCTAATCAAGGAAGAGTATCATCCTTTTGATAATTGTAACTAGTTTCTTTGTTCCTAATGCAAATTGCATTTCTTCAAAATATATATATATATAAAAATTCTAAAAAGGTTAATAAAATTGTACATTATTTAGCTACTTCATATGATGCAAAGATAACTATCATAACTGAGTCAAAAGACCTAATTATTTATTCTATTGATAATCTGCTTGGATCATTGATTTCTTATGAGCAAGGAGTAACTCAAAGAAAAATTTATGCAGGTGACAAGTAGAAGGAGAAAAAAATTATGTTGAAAGTGGATAACTCAAAAAGTTCTCAGTCGCAACCTGAGGATGAAGATGATATTACACTCATGATTAGGAAATTCAAAAGTTTCCTTAGAAGAAAGTAACAGAGATGTCAAAAGTGGAATTAGGATATATTCGATAAAAATGTAAAAGTTTTTAATGACATGATTTCTTATGAATGCAAGTAGCCTAGACATATTAAATTTGATTTCCTGAATCTTAAAGCTAATCCTAGTAAGGAGAAAGTTGAGGAGAAAACTAATGTTAGGAAGGGAAAAAAAGACTACAGAGAGCATTCTGGGTAGACTTAGCTTCAAATTCCTCAAAAATAAAAGTAGAAGAGGAAGTCACGAACTTATACTAAACAGCAGACAAGCTTGATCAGTCAAATTAAGAGGGGATATGTGATTTATCATATCGATAGTTATTTGATGTTTTTTAGAAAATGCATACTGTATATAAGAAACTCAAAAAATTACATACCAAATAGAACATAGAGTATTTAAATTTATAAATAAAGCATTAAATCTTTAGAAATGATCATGCATCTATTGATGGCCACCACATGGAATAAATAGATCAATTTGATGATTTGAACAAGAAACATGAATAATTAAAAACATCTTATACTGATCTTGAAAATGAATGTAAGTCATTTATAGATGAAACAAATTAAAGAGAACATGTGTTAAGAATTGACAATGCTTTTTTAGAAAGTGTAAACTCATATCTAAAAGAGAAACTGAATGCTCTTGAGAAAAATTGGATACCCCCAACAATTAAACAATTTTCTAATCCTCATCAAAAGCATAAATTTTAAAAGCTAGGAAAAGATAGTATAACTCACATAGATTAGTAAATCCTTTTCCTGGAGTTAAATATTTTTATGTGGAATAATTAGTCATATCTCTCACACTTGTACAATTCATAGTAGAACACACTTAGTATAGAGACCTAAGATGAATAAATCACAGCATATCAAGCTTGCATCAAGGTTATCATTACCAAGAGGTGAACCTAAATTTATTTAGTTTCCTAAGTCTAATGTTTCATAATTTTGTAAAGATGCTCTTATACAAGTCCTTGTGAGAGCATTTAGTACCTAGACAGTGGGTTATCAAAGTATATGACTGGAGACACAACTCAATTCATGTCATTAGAAGCCATGAATTGAGGCAAAGTGGTATTGGGAGTTAATACCACAAGGAAAGTGGTATGTATAGGTATAATTGGCAATAAGAACAATTTCTCCAATGAGAATGTGTTATTGGTTGAAGGCATAAAGCATAACTTGTTGAGTATTTATCAGCTTTGTGATAAGGGTTATAGTGTTAAATGTTTTCCTACAAGTTGTATTGTAAGCCAAATTGGATATGATGTGTTGCATGGAAATAGGGTAAATAATATCTACATGGTTTATTTAAATTATATTAAATCTTCTAATGATTTTTGTCTTAAAATAATCAATGATGAATTATGGTTAGAGAATAGAAGAATTTGTCGCACAAGCATGAAAAATCATAGGAATATTACCTAGAAAGAAATAATTAGAGTGATACCTAAACTAGACTTCACTAAGGATCACCTTTGTTATGCATGTTAATTATGAAAATATTTGAATTCCTCCTTTATTCCACCAATTAGAGATCTTAGAACTAGCAAATCATTAAAACTTTACTCACATGGATCTTTTTGGACTAGTTAGCACTATAAGTCTAGGAGGCAAAGTTTTTTGGTATGTAATTATTAATGATTTTTCAATATTCACTTTGATCAAATTCTAATCTCATAAGAGTGAATTATTTGATGAATTTAAAAATATTTTTTTACTTGGATTCAGAGAAAGGTAGGGTCTGAAATTTTATCAATTCAAAGTGACCATGGGGAGAGTTTGAAAATAAAAAATTTAAATATTTTTTTTGAGAGTAAGGAATTGATCAAAAGTTTTAGCATCTAGGATCCCTCAGAAGAATGTGTCATTGAAAGAAAGAATAGAACTTTGATAGAAGCTGCTAGAGCCATGTTGGTTGAATATTAACTTCCAAATTATTTTTTGGGCTAAAGTGGTTAGTATGACTTATTATATACAGAATAGGGGGAACATTAGATCCAAGTTGAATAAGACACCCTATAAACTTCTTAAAGGTAGAACACCTAATATTTCATATTTGCATATTTTTAGATGTAAGGTGTTTATTCATAATAGTGGTAAAACACCTTTAGGGAATTTGATCCTAAATTTGATGAAGGAATTATTCTAAGATATTCTAGTGTTGGCAAATCCTATTGGGTTTTTAACAAAAGAACTTTGGTAGTTAAGGAGATCATATATATAGTTTTTGATGAATTTGGTAGTTTGGAAGAGATAAGGTTGGAGGAAGAACATATTAAAGATATCTCTCAAGGAATTGAAAAGATAAATTTGGAAGAGAATGATGGAATAGAAAACACTTTGCCTAGAGAATGGAAACTTTCTAAGAGTCACCCTAAAGAATTGATTTTAGGTGAACCAAATGATGGTGTTAGAACTAGGCATAGTCTTAGCAAAGAAGTGAACCATTCTGCCTATATATCAATTATTACACCCACTAATATAAACCAAGCACTTTCTGATAAATTTTGGATTTTGGCCATATAAGAAGAATTGAATCAATTTCTTAAAAAATATGTTTGATAATTGATTGAAAGGCCTGAGGATCAAAGTGTTGTTGGAACTAAGTGAGTATTCAAAAATAAAATTAATGATTATGGTGTTGTGATTAGAAATAATGCATAATTAGTGGGCAAGGGGTATAATCAACTAAAATGAATTGATTTTGAATAAACTTTTGCCCCTATGGTCAGACTTGAAGCGATAAGGGTATTACTATCCTTTACGTGTTTTAAAGGTTTTAAATTATTTCAAATTGATGTTAAGAGTGCCTTTCTTAATGAGGTGATACAAGAGGATGTTTATGTTGAGCAACCTCCAAGTTTTGAAAATTAAAATTCTCTAATCATGTGTTTAAATTAAAAAAGGCATTATATAGACTAAAATGGAAACTTAGGGCTTGGTATGAGAAGTTAAACACTTTATTATTAGAAATAACATTTGTTAAAAAAAAGAGTGGACATAACTCTGTTCTTAAAAAGCGTATCATATGAAATACTCATTGTTCAAATATATGTTGATGATAAGTTGTTTGAATCCAGCAATAAACATCTTTATGATGATTTTTCAAAAATAATGAGAATTGAATTTTAAATGAGTATGATGGGAGACTTGAGTTATTTTTTAGTTTTAGCAGAAAGAAAAATGAAAAAAAGAACATTTCTTAGCTAGTTGAAGTATATTAAGGACATCCTTAAGAAATATAAAATGGATAAAGTTAAACCAGTGAGTGCACCAATGAGTTATTCAGTGTAGTTAGATATGGAATTTAAAGGAAAATATATTGATCAAAATAAATTTAGAAGAATAATTGGTTTATTACTTTACGTGATTGCTATTAGATCAGATATCATGTTTAATATTTATTTGTGTGTTAGATTTCAAGCTTATCCAAGGGAATCACATTTGACTATAGTTAAAAAAAATTCTGAGATATCTTTTGGGAACTCAAAACTTAAGGATTTAGCATCCTAAGTACAACTCTTCTTTTGAAATCATTGGATATTTTGATTCAAATTCTGTAGGATGTAGGGTTGATCAGAAAAATACTATTGGAACTTGTCAATTCATAAGAAACTCTTTAGTTTCTTGGTCTAGTAGAAACAGAATTAAGTAGCTAATTCTACTTCCAAAGCATAATACATAGTCTTAGGTAGGTGTGTGGCACAGGTTTTTTGGTTAAAATAATAACTAATTGACTTAGGATTTTTTATAGACAATATTTCAATTTTTTGTGATAGTATAAGTGTTATATGCATTTCAAGGAATCATATTCAACATTTTAGAACCAAGCATATAAATATAAGGCATCACTTTTTAAGAGATTATGTGGCTAAAGGAGAAATTGAATTATATCATGTTGCTGCTAAGAATCAACTTGCAGACATTTTCATAAAACCGTTAGCTTTTGAAACGTTTAGCACCTTACGAACTAGATTAGGTGTGATTGATCTTAATACTTAAAATTGAATTTTGACAAATTGGATTTGTTATATATTGATGTATTTGCTTATTTTCTTTGTTTATTTGTAGGTGTTTAGTTGTTTGTGAGTGCTTATTTATTTCGTTAGTTATGTTTGATTGATCTTAATACTTAAAATTGAATTTTGACAAATTGGATTTGTAATATATTGATGTATTTGCTTATTTTCTTTGTTTATTTGTAAGTGTTTAGTTGTTTGTGAGTGCTTATTTATTTCGTTAGTTATGTTTATTTTTCTTTTGTTAGAATTTTATTTTTTGTTTTATATTTCATTGTTACATATTATTGATCTTCTGTGATTGATTTTTTGAAAAATGTTTTTGTTTATCAGGTCTTATGTTAATTTTTTCTTTTGTATTATATGAACCTTTTCATACTGTACGAATTTTGTAGCCTAGACATTTTATTTTTCTGAGTTGAACATACAAGACTGAAATTTTTAATTCATTTCATATTGTACAATGTCATCATCATCTGTACGATCATTTATTTTTTATCTGTATGATTGGGGAATGTTTTTTGAATTTCAATTATTATTTATAGATCATACATATGACCTAGTATTTCATCTGTAAGATTCTATTCTTAGTTTCTCATGTAGGAAAACCTAACTCCCCGATATGCTCATTATTATTCTGGTTGGTTGAACGAGTCTTCATCTGTACGACCGTATGGTCAAAAAGCATGTATAAAATGATGTCTTGGAAATGGCAGTTCATGAAAAGTCATTTTTATTTTTCTTCATTTTCATTTGTATGTATGAAATTATTTTCATCCCTTATGATTTTAAAATCATACGTGCGATCACAAATTCAGACTAACTGATAAGTAATTTCTCTTTAAATTAAAAAAATGGACAGTAGCAAGCATCCATGTACTTAAAAAGCCTCTTCATCTAATTCAAGGAGACTTAACAAGAATTTTCTTTCTAAGGATAATGAGGAAGCCTACAAATGTTTTCTTGAAGCTAAGATTACCTTGCTCATCTACTAATTCAAATAGACATAAACTTCTCAGTTATGCCTCTTTTTGCCATATCTCAAATCTCTTTTATCCTCACTTTGATCTAATTCCATCATCAAGAAACCTTCCAATTTTTTCTTGAAAACATGAAAGTGAATGAATATTACACTAGGATGACTTTGTATATCTTTAAGAAGATAGTTGAAATAACCAAGGAAGATTTAGATAACTTCTTTTATCCTATGACATAATGGGTTAGGGCACATATTATGACCTATAGGTCTAATTTGGACTGGTCTAAAATTAACCAAACTATAAGAGGTTTTGCTCAAATAAATTATCTTTTTTATGTGTATACCTTTAACAAGAATGCCAGGATCATCCAACATGTCTTGAGAACTTCTATATTACCTAAAGCTAGTGATCGTATCAATCTAATTTCTCTATTATCTACTATCACATACCTTATCATGACCAAAACTATTATTTATAAAGCCCAACTAATCATCGAGTACATCTATATGCATTCATATATTAGACTTCCTCATAATAGGAGAAAGAAAAATGTGGATTTAGGACACTTAGTTGTGTATCTATCCTAATTCTCCTACGTACTTATCTTCCTATTTACTTTAATGATGCTTCTTTCAATGCACTTTTCAATAAAGATAAAGGATATATGGTAGAAGAATTTGAGGGAGAAGAAGGGGAACCTGCTCCAGCATTTGCACCTGCTCTTGGGCCCGAACAGAATTTCAATTAAGAAATGGTCCAGCACTTTGTTAGACTAGAATATCATTTTGATCAATGTTTTAATCAAATTGAAAATCACCTAAACTAGTAGGATGCGAGGTATAATAAACACATCGGGTTGATTAGAGGATAATTTGACTCTGTCAACACTCAAGTAGCTATAATAAATATCTACTTTATTATGTTCACCCCTCAGCCACCTCCACACCAAGGACCCTCAAAATTTTAGTTGATAGAGTACTTATTGTTGAGATGTTTTTTTTTTTTTTTTGTTTTTTTTTTTTATCTTAAATGTTGGATTTGCTATGTTGTGGTTCTTCCTTTTATGATATGTTGCAATGGTTACATATGTTACAAGTATTAAATGGAATGATATTTTGACTTATGTTGAGTTTTCTCTTCTTGAATTGTCTATGTTTTTTGAGACAAATCATTTATTGTTATTCTCTAGATGAAATTATGAATTACTTTGCTCTATAAATTAATTTACTTACCAAATTTAATCTCTCAAAATTTTAAATTAATTTATTATTGGATAAAAAATAGAAGATTAATTTTATGTTTTTATAGACAAATATTATTTAGCTATAATTGTTACAAAATAGATATCTTATTTTTATTTTATTTATTCTACAATATGTTTATTTTTGCTAATTATTGGAATTTGTTTTAAGATTTATTGATATTGGAAAGATCAAAATTATAAAAAGATGCACAAAGGGTGCGAGACTTGAAAAGATGTACAAAATATGCCACTGGTTTAAAATGATGCGCAATATTCGCCATAATGAAAAGATGCACAAAACTAGCCCAAACTGAAAACATGCACAAACTTTGCCACAAAAAATTGAAAAGATGCGTAATGTCACTAATTGAAATGTTCATGTAGTTCTTTCCTTTATCTTTATTTCTCTTATACAAATCCATATAATTAGCAATAATCTCCACTATTGAATTTGAAACTAATTAATCTTCATTTCATCATTTTTACAATAATTTTTTTATTTGATATTTCTAGAACGAACAGTGAATGTGGTTGACTTTTCTTATCTTATTTCTTCTTTGATTTAAAATTTGATATTTTCTTTTGAGCATTAGGAAGTTAATGTTGTATTTGTAATTAGTTTAATATCTTCATCTTTATCATCTATTTTAATTTATCCATAGAAACTTATACTTTCAAAAGGTACTTCCCTTTTTCTTGTTGTCAAAAGGTGGAGTGATTAGTTATTATTTGATGTTGTTTGATGTATTTTTGTATAATTTATGTGATGTGCTTGATGTTGTTATATGTATTTTTATGTGATTTATGTATGTGTGATTTATGTGATGTGCTTGATGCTGTTCGATGTATTTTTGGGTGATTAATGCTTGTGTGATTTATGTATGTTTCTATGGTTGTGTGATTTATATATGTGTGTATGATTATTGTTTATTGATTTATGTGATCTGTGTAATGAGTGTGTAATGTTATGTGTTCTACGTGTGTTTAGTTGTGTATGTTTTTTTTTTTTTGGATTTTTTTTTTTAATTTGTTGTGGTTTTTATTTTCATTACAATCCCTTGTTTTTTAAATTGATCACTCATTTAGGGGGTGGGGGTGGGAGTGGGGGTGGGGGGTTTGGAGGATAATTTTATTTAGTGTGAACTCAAACAATAATTATTTTACTATCATAAAAAAGGGGGAGATTATTGTAACTTAGATTTCAAGGCTATGCTTTTTATATCATGTGAGTTGTTTATGATATCATAATAATATTGTGTTAATTACTGTTTCTCTTAACATTCAATGGATATATTTTCTTTATGTTGTTTGTGTGTACTGACAATTTCATAGAAATCATCCTCCAGAGTGTCAATGTCTTCAAGATAGATTATATTAGAGTTTATTATAATGAAGTCTATTTTTTTTTCTATTTTTCTTGAGTCTGAGAATGGGATTTTAATTGGGTAACCATACACACACACACACACACACTAAGGGAGCGAGTCAAAACTTAAATTTTTAAAACTAATCATACTGTACCATTTTCAAATTATACTGGAAGATTTTGTATGGTAGTTCCTCCAAAACTAAGTTAGTCAAATCATTCCTTTAAATTTTTCTTTTTGAAATGTTTGTACTGTATGAAATTGGGTTCATACAGACGACGTCCATAGTACGAAATGGGTGCATACTAATTCATCCCATACAATGACCTAAAATTTTTGCATTATTCGTACTATACAAAATTGGGTTTGTATAGATGACATCCATAGTACGAACAAGGTGCATACTAGTTTGTCCCAAATAAACTCATCATTTACTTAATTGTTATTACTGTATAAAATTAGGTTCGTATAGAATATATCTAGAGTTTGAAATAGGTACTTACCAGTTCATCCCATACAAACACATATTTTTTGAATTATTCATATTATATGAAATTAGGTTCTTACAGATGACGTCTAGAATATGAAAAGGGTGCGTACCAATTTGTCCCATACAAACTCATCATTTGCTCAACTGTTCATACTATAAGAAATTAAGTTCATACCGATGACATATAAAGTACAAAATAATTTTGCTCATGTTCTTACCACACGAAGCATGACTTGATTTAACCAATCATAATGTATGATATATGGTTCGTACAGATGATTCATAGTGTACGAAATGAGTTCGTATGAAATTATACCAGATAAAGTTGTTCAATTTTTAATTATTCATATAATATTATGTCATTTTTTACATATGATTAATAGAGTATTAAATCAATTTCGTACAGGATCGTACATGGCTTTTTAAACTATTCATATGTTTGAAGTGCGATCGTACAATACAATCCAAGTACGTTCAACTTGAAATTTTCAGTTTTCTAGGCCGCTTTTTTATCTTTCATATATAAGTGTCTTAAAAAACTAAAAATATATCTTCTTGCTATGAATTTTCTCTTGGGAGTGAAAAAGAGAGTGTTTTGGAGTGAAGTTTGAGAGATCTTGCAAGTGGAAATTATGAAGGGTTCACAAGGTTGCCCAAAGGTGAGGATCTCTTTGTGTGTTCTTAAAATCTCTACCCTACTTATTTAAATACTCTTGAGAGAAGAACTTTAAAGTAGATCTGGTACTCTACCATCACCAGGAGGGTGAGAAAGAACATCAGTACTCTGCTATCACCATGAGGGTGTAAAAGGATGTTGGTACTTCGCAGTCACCCGGAAGGTGAGAAATGATGTTGGTACTCTTCCATCACTAGGAGGGTGAAAAAGGACATTGGTACTCTGTCACACTGGGTTGGTGGAAGGGAGATTGTTGAAATGAGAGTTAGTTTGATATAGTGCAATGCCTGAAGGAGTCTTCAGGGAGTGGTCTAGTTGGACCGAACCACTATAAAATTTGGTATTTTTCTATCTTTACTTTTTTAGTGCATTTTTATTTTTCTGCATTTGAGTTTATTGTAATTGAAAAATATTTTTTTAAAAAAAAATTAATTATTATGCTAAAAAATCTTAAATCAAATTTCTAAAATCTAAGAGAATTTTTAAATTACAAATTCCCCCCTCCCCCCTCATAGTTAGCCTTGGAATACTTGTATTAGGTCTAACAACCTATTTAAACTTTAAGTGTTCTCTTGGAAAATAATCCCGCAATCAAACCAAATCAATCCATTGTCCGAACTTAGTCTAAAGGTTATTATCCTAGCAAACCATCTAAGTGTGTGTAAGAGGTTGTCTAGCAAAAATGTCCTATAGGAATTTAATATTTAGATTGCATGTATTTTTATTGTTTATTCATTAAAGGAAAAAATGGAATTTAAAAAAAAAAATTAAGTGTTATGTATTTTACATCTGAATTATTCGTAGTTTAAATGTTGAATTTATTTATTTAGTTTTCACGAATTTATAGATTAATAACCCCCACTACGCAAGAGGTTATGAATTTATAAATCCTAAGGCTTTTAAAAATGAGCAAATATATTCTATACAGGATAGGAAGCTAGATGAGAGCCCCCAAAGGTTTAATAGAGATAGAGAAAGGGACCTTGTAATCAAATACAACATACACTCCAGGTGGAATTAAGTTTGTCTTATAAGGTCAGAGTGTTATAAATTGTTTGAATATCTACCAATCCAATGTGTTAGTGCCCTCCTAAAAAGAATCTTCAAAAACATATAGGAGAATCCTTTTTTATTTATGTTAGTTGAAGGTCTTAAAATTGAAAGGCAAAGTTCCCTCCAAAGGAATTAAGCATTAGGCATAAAGACAACGATTCATTTAATTCAATTTAATTGTTAAATTTAATTGATTAAAATAAATTTCAATCAATCAAATTATCAAATTCATTAAAATTAAATGAATTAGAATTTAATTTAAAATTTTATATATTTTATTGAAATATTTTAAAATTTCAATTAATTACTGAATTTTTAATTATTTTGAAATTTATTATTAATTAATTATTAATTAATTTAAATTTAAATTTAATCAAAAATTTTATTTAAATTTACATTATAAATTGCATAATTTTATTTGAATTTTTAACGTATTTTTTAATTTTATTTATCATATTTATTTAATTATTTATTAAATTAACTAATTAATTAATTAATTAACATTTATTTTTAATTAAAATTTTTGAAATTATAAAATTATGATTTTATTCCAAGTTTACTAGAATTAGTTTTATATTTTTGAATTTTTTATTTTAACTTGTAATAAATTTATTTAATTGACACTTAATTAAAACTAAGTAAGTTTTAATGAGAATTTTTTGAGATTTAAATTTTAATAAAAATTTTGGATGATTATATATATATTTTTTTAAGGTTGAAAAAAGTTAGTTTTGAATTTAGAAGGATTTTTTATTTGATTTATTAAAATTCTAGAAATTAAACCCTTAAGGAAGGGTTAATTGAATTTAATAGTTGTTTAGAGGACAATTAATAAAGTATCAAATATAATTGGATCATGGGGTATATGACACTATATTTACTATGTTTATGTTTCATTCAAAATGGATGCTTGTGGTTAAACAAAGATTTAACTAAAATCACTTACACACATACGTAATTACTATCCTTAATCTCACTAAAGTTCAATAGGTTTACAATCAATGTTGACTAACCCTTTTATATACACATTGCTATCTAGCCAATCATTAAACAAGTGTACTAAAACTAGAGGGCATGAAAGTGAATGAATTTCCAAATATTTAAGTCAAATCCTAACTTAAATATTTGGAAATTAAATTGAGAAATAATGATATAGCTCATGGGTTTTAATAAGGCTAAGTTCTATCCATGACTTGCCACACATTAACAAAGTCCAAATTTAACCCAATTTATTTATGATTTGGAGAGTGATTAAGGGGAGACAAGAACTTAATAAAGTCGCAATTGTTCTCCAATTAGATAATAGCACCCCATGTACCTATTTATTTCTTTATAAAGCTCTATTTGATGATTCCAATGAGCACTTATTTCTTAAAATGGATTAAAATGGAATTTATAATGAATTTATGAAATTAAAGGTAAAATTATCATTAAAGAAATCCAAGAAAATTACTAGATATCACAAATATGTCAAAAATTATTACCATAAAATTTCAAAATATTTTAATTTATTAAATAAGTTATTAATAGAAAAACATAAAATGTAATAACTAAAATTATAAAAAAAATCATAATATTATATTTAGCTTTATTTAAATGAAATGAAATAAAATACTAAAGAGAATAATATGTTATATGCAAAATTGGGCTAAATGTTTAATTTTATATAATTTTTTGAAGTTTTCTAAATTAAAATAGATTTAGATTAAATTTTATTAACTAAAAATAAATGAAGGCACCATTAATCCACACATCGACCTATGATTGGCGTATTCAAACTTTGCGTTGGTGGGCCAATGAATGGCAATGATTTCACCACCATGTAATCATCACCAAATGATTTAACACCAAGGACAACACTGGATCTTCTGTGGTTTGGAATAGAGGTCTAAGATCCTGTTAGAAATAAATCTATGAGATGAAGCATATTACATGGTTTGAACGGACCTCAAAATGATGCAATTTGGATCGTTGATCATTAGATTAAACATCCAAAAAAATGTACAATTCATGCATACATTTATCGAAAGCTTAAATATTATAGAAGCTTTCAAACATGAAAAGGCTACAACAAAATTATAAAAAAAAAAAAAAAAATTTGAAAGAACTCTATTAGAAGTATTAGAATAATGGGGATTTGATTTTATGTTCTGAAATGAAATATTTGTAAATTTACTTTACCCTAATGATTTTAAACTAGGGTTAGGGGTATACCTTTATAAGAAGGATGGATTTGAATGCTTGAGGTCTTATTGAGCTTATTTATAATCAAGATTAATCCTCTAGGAGACACCAATGGGTAAAGAAGCCTATATCACAAGAAATAGTCTTTCATTGGAGTTGGAGGTCGACTTGGAAAGCGACCCACCACTGGAAACATTCAAATTCTTAAATTGAACTTTGGGATTGTATAAGAAATCTTGGAGAGCTAGAATGAAATAAGAACTAGACTTTAGAGGAAGTTGGTAGTGAGATAATGATTGGTCATCAATGATCTCATTTTGAACATTTTCCTAATTCAAAGCCCTATGGCTACCATAGGCGGATAGGATTCATTTTGAGTGTTATTAGGATGTTAGCCACCTATATAAGGGTAATTAGGGGATAATGAATCTCATTTTGAACATTTTCCTAATTCAAAGCCCTAGGGCTACCATAGGCGGATAGGATTCATTTTGAGTGTTATTAGGATGTTAGCCACCTATATAAGGGTAATTATGGGATAATGAATCAAAAATAACAAAAGGTCCAAGATGTGTGAAGTTCGTTTTGGCTTCATATGGGTTGTTGGGACTATGTGCTAAGCTCAGGTTTAATCCTTTAGTAAAACTCATATTAGGAGATGCTTATGAATTATTTAGAATGGATTTAAGCTATTGGAGTTAATTTACTTTATAGGGAAATTCTTGTTAGGCTAATTTGAATTTGTCCATTTTTAATAAGTTTGACAAGTCAACTTATTAGGGTGGAGTAGGTGGCATATAAGAAGACTTAATGTGATGGTGAGATGGTTTGGAAGCATAATGAAGCTTATCATATGGTCATTTGAATGAGGGTTGGCGAAGAAACCCTTTTAAATTCATTGTTGACTAGTTGACTATGAGGCTGGTGAGGTGGTTTGAAAAGGGTCTTGATGAATAGATCCATTGAATGGGTAAAAAAGCATATACTTAGGGAATGTTGGACCATGGCTTATGAGTTGACCAAGTCAAATTGACTATGGTTTGAATCATGGTGGGTTGGGATTTATTTAAACCATGTGATGGATTGGTCTATGAAGCATTAAATTGTTTTGCTTAACACATGCAAAGAGCAAGTTCCATTTAATTAGGTTTGACCAAAACTGGGTTCTATTGACCAAGTCAATTGAATATTGGGTCAGGGTGACCAATCAAATCCAAATCACTAGGAGGATTGAGTAGAGAGGTTTGGTGGAGTTCAAAGTTCATTTGGTGTTGAATTAAATGTAATTGTGGTATATGATTGATTGAACTAGCTTAACAAAAGATTTAGAGAACTAGTGATCCAAGATTTGATGTATAAGACCCCTAATGAAAAAGGGTTTTTGAACTTAACCTAGCTTAGAAATGGACATAGCATTATGTGAAGCAATGCGCTGAGCTGGGTGACTATAGTGTGAGGTTGCAATTACTCAAGTAATTATGGATCAATGTGTATTTAATGATTCATTGATTGAGTAGAGACTAGATAAGATATTAAGGTATTATTGAATGGATGCAAGTAATATTGATTGATTGAGTATTTTATGCATGATTTAAGTTGATTGGATGGCTAGATTGATTGATTGATTGAATGTTGAATAATTGATTGATTGAAAATGGGTTGTTTGAGTGATTGATGAGTGAATGATTGGTTGATTGTTAATTTGAGGGGTTGATTGACGTTTGACTGATTGATTGTCAGCCATTAGATATAACCATGACTTTAGGGTAGTATAAAATGACCTCATACATAAATGAGGTCAACATGGTTAGGTGAATATTGAGTTATCCCCTTCATTATTGTAATCTAGTTATATGGATATTAGACTATTTTCCATCTTTTGTTCTGCTGTTACAATCAGGTTAAGTAGAGATTAGATCATGTGTCTCTTTCCCCACTATTATGATCTAATCAGGTGACTATTGAGTCATTCTCATTCACTGTTGGGATCTGATTAGTTTAATGTTGAGCTCCCTTTCTAATTGTTTACCTTGTAGTGTCCTTGGGGAGATACTTCACTACCTCTTTATTCCCTTTATTTACTATTTTTTGCTAGAGGTTTATTGTGTTTTCTTTGTTTCTTACTCACTGTTACAGTATAATCTGGTGAATATTTAGTTATCCTCATCCATTGTACCAATCTGGTCAAGTTCAAGTTTGGTCAAGTTCAAGTTTCTATATTTTATTCCACTATTATGATTTGGTCAGGTGGACATTAGATTTATTTCCCTTTGCTCTTGCTCAATGTTTTGATATGTTTATAAGAGTATTGAGTTATCCTCATCACTATTATGATTTGGTCAAGTGAATGTTAGACTCTTTTTAATCTTTTATTTTGCTATTGTGGTCTAGTCAGGCAGATATTAGATTTCCTTCCATCCATTATTTATTGCACTATTGTGATTTGGTCAGGTGGACATGATATTCCTTTCCCTTGGCTTTTGTTCAATGTTATTATCATGTCAGGTGTGAATTAAGTTATCATTATTCAATGTTGCCATATGTTCATGTAATTGTTGAACACTTATTTTCCATATTTTGCTCTCTATTGCGATCTGGTCAGGCAGACATTAGACTTCCATTCCTCTTTCTTTTGTTCCACTATTATGATCTGGTATGGTGGGCATCAGAATTCTATTGTTCATTTTTTCTTTCTAAAAGTTTTGATCTGGCAAGGTGAGTATCAGGTCATCCCCATTCGCTATTTTGATATGGTTAAGCGAATGTTGGGTCCTCTCTTCCACTTCCATTGTTTTGGTATGAATGATTGTATGATTTTTGCATGATTATATGATTATTGCATCATTTGATGATTATCATATGATTGGGGGTTTGACTAGTTTTTTTTGCCTTTTTTCATTATTGTTGGCCGACCGAAATGGGAAAAGGAGCTTTTTTTCTAGCTTGTTGGTTATACTTTTTGAGATGTAGGGAGTTTAACGCCAACACATAAAGTTCACTTATAATTCACAACACCTTTTTAGGGTCCATTTGTTGACCTTATTTTTTCCACTTTTGTCCCCCCAAGCATGATAATTTCCCTTTAATTGTGAAGAATTAAAATCAGTCAAGCTTGATAATACTCAATTGAGTCCAAATTAATCTAATTCATATTGATTAGAGCCCAATTTTGTAAAATTGGATTGATTGAACTAAATTGAACCAATATTGGCTCACATTTAATTGAATCTGGCCTAATTAGCGCATAATTTTAGCTTAGCTAGTTCAAACTTATCCCAATTAAAATTCAACTAGCTTTATATTCAGTTTGAATCATCTTTCAAATCAAGTAATTGCAATCTATGTTTCAAGTTATCTTGACATTCAAAATATACCATTATTATAGTGTTAAGTCAAGTGAGCTGCTCATTTTTGGATGGGTGCATATATCGTTAGCAAGATTTAGTGGATAAAGAATTAATTGGAGTATTAAAGAAGTGAGGGTGCTATTTCATGAAGTGATCGGTCAATAAGAAGCGATGCAGATTTGTTATTACAGCTTTATTGGTCTCTTTATTTCTTCTCATTCCCATGCCTCCAGCAAGGCATAACCCACTCACTTATGCATCTTTATTTCAATCAACCAAGCCCAAAGCCCTGCTCCCTTTATCTCTATGTATCACATGTAAGAGCTTCCACATGATCCCCCCCCCCCCCCCTTTCCCTTGCTTCATTATCCCCGCCCTAGCCAAGGATAAAGCTGGAATGATCATTGTCGACCTCTTTCCCTAGTTGAGCTTGACCTCAAGATTGTTTGCCCTCTTCATTTAGGTGGTGATCTTCTTCCTACTTTATTCTCAATCTTCTTATACTCCTTTTTCTTCTCCTTTTTCTTCTTCTTCTTCTTCTTCTTCTTCTTCTTCTTCTTCATCTTATTATTATTATTATTATTATTATTATTATTATTATTATTATTATTATTATTCTTTTACTACTTTTTCTTCTTCTTTCTTCTTAGGCATTCCTTAATTATTTTTTGAACTTTTCCTCCCTCCTCTTCTTTTTACTCTCATTCTTCTTCTCAATAATTTTTCCCTTTCCTTTTCTTATTTTCTTTCTTCTACTAACTCTTCTTCCCTTATTCTCCTCAAATTTGTTCTTCTTTATTCTCAATCTTCTTCCTCTTCTTCTCCCTCTACTTCTTATTTATACTCATTATTCTTAAAGCTCGACTATTATGCCAATTTCCATAGTTATCAAAGCACTATTAAAGTGATCATCAACTTTTGCTATCATGATATTGACAATACATTCATCATTATTATTTATCATTGGCTTTTCTTTATTTATATTTTTGCTAGATGAGTTACTTATGGTAGAGACGGTGATGATTATTGCTAATTATTAATAGTTTGGTCATTTTCTATTTTATTTTACATTAGCAATAAGGTATCAAAGATAGGATGATGCTCTTCTAGGAATTCATTTCTAGTGTTATGAAATAATGCTACAATGATATTTCTTTTATCAATGTTGTCTTCACTACAAGAGCCTTTTTCTATTTAGCTTTTTTTTTTTACATACATGTTCTAGTCCTGTTAGATGTTTGCGGTGGTCAAAACTTAAAGCATTTGTTTGGAGTATGATTGTAACCACATTATGGTTGTTCATTCATCATAGAACCTTTAATTGTTTCCTTCCTCCACACATGTAATGATGTATTTCCAATCAACGACAACCTAGCTTTCCATTGATCTAAATTTACAGTCGAGTACAATCATACAAAATAAATCATATTTGATTTAGAAAAAGGGCTTTCATTATTCCACAATGTATTTGCTACCTCGATGTATTTACCCCCAACTTTGAGGCTGCACCTATTTTAATAATTCATTTTACAACTATATTGGAAAAATTTTCTTTAACATCCAAATGACTATTTCAAGAAGAGAGATATTTGAAATATAATATATTGTTACCTAGTCGAAAAGGATTGATAGATGAATTTATGGAGGGATTTTAGAAAATTATTGAAGTTGCTTGTTAAATACCTTCATTCAAGTTCGATGGAATGTTTTGATGTCCATGCACAAAGCATAAAAATTAAGCATTCCTTAAGCTTGATGATGTATAGTTTGATTTACATCGTAGGGAATTTGTTCTAGGAGTTTAATTGATGTTTTTCTTTTTTTTTGAATTAATTTTGAAAGGGAGTGATTGTAATTGAGTGAATAAAATCTCACACACACACACACAAATAAGGAGATCTTGAAATTCTATACTGATCGTACAGGATGATATTTATCGTACTGGACGATCTGTCAGTTATCTCCTATAGAACACTTGGAACGAATAGGAACTTGCTTTGAAAAAATTTTCTAAGTCCTATTCGTCCAGGACGAAATTTATCATCGTCCCAGGCGATGGGTTCTCTGGATAATTTTCGTCCAGACGAATTTTGACCATCGTACGAGGCGATGGGTTCACTGGAAAAATTTCGTACAGACGAAAATAAATATCGTACAGGACGATCAGCTCTCTGGAATTTTTTTTCGTCCGAACGAAAACAAAATCATCGTCCCAGGCGATGGGTTCACTGGAAAAAGTTCGTCCAGACGAAATAAATATTCGTCCAGGACGATCAGCTCTCTGGAAAATTTTCGTCCAGACGATCACATTTTCGTTCAAACGATAAACCGACTTAGAACAATTTTCAGCAGTTTCTAGAACCGACCTTGCAAAAACCGTTCGTACTGGACGAACCAAGTTCGTACAGGACGATCAGCTGTACGAAGTCAGTTCGTACACATATACAAATTGGGTCGTTTCAGATCGTTTAAGTAAAATCGTCCAGGACGATCCAGAATCGTACCGGACGATCCACTGCGTACAGAATTGAATATTTGCAGTTTTTGGGCGGTTTCACTTGTCTTTTATATAAATAGTCCAAATTAGACTGCCACCCAATCTTTTTGTCATTTGATCTTCGTGCCTATTGAGAGAATAGCCAAGGAGAGAGTGGAAGAGAGCATTCAAAGGAGGATTCCTACCACTGGAGCGAGAAGGCTTCACTTGGATTGCTAAGGTAAGAGTCTCTACTTGTGAAATTGGATTTCTTCACTCTTTTTCTTTCTTCCTTCTAGATTCTTGTGAGAAGATCATTCAAGAAGATCCGGTTCTCTGCCGACACTTGGAGAGTGTGAACAGCCGAAGGGTTCTCTGCCCACACTAGGAGAGTGTGAAAGGACGAAGGTTCTCTGCCTACACTTAGAGGGTGTGAAAGGACGACGGTTCTCTGCCAACACTGGGCCAACACTGGGTTTTGTGTAAAAGGACGGACGGTTCTCTGCCGCACCGGGGAGTGGTGAAAAGAGTGTGTTGTAAGGGCTTCTCCGCCTTGCTGTGGGTGCAAAAGGAGAGTCACTATTGGTATTAGTGCAATACTCAGAGGGCGCCTCTGAGGAGTGGATGTAGGTCTGGTTATAGACCGAACCACTATAAATCTGGTGTCATTTACTTTACAGCTTTTACGTTTCCGCACTTTAAATTTCAGTTTTAACAACTCTGTGGTTGAAAAACATTTTTCTACTAACCTTAAAAGAAAATTTTATTTCGGTTCAACTTTAACATTAAGAGGGTTTAAAATTTTTAAAACTACCAATTCACCCCCCCTCTTGGTAGCCTTGGGACATTTACTTAGGCTTAACAACCTAATTACTGGACTCAACAAGTGGTATCAGAGCAGAGTTTCAAAATCATAAGTTTGAACTACTTTTTGATTAACGTAGATGGCTACATTTGGAAACCGAAACACACCTGAGGGTTACTCTATCACTAGACCTCCACTGTTTGACAATATTCCTTTTGATTTTTGGAAAACACGCATGTCTACTTTCTTACAGTCACTTGATTATCGCATGTGGATGCTAGTCCAGGAAGGTTACACAAAACCAACTAGATTAGTTGATGGAATTAGGGTAGATACACCCTTTGCAGATTGGACTATAGAAGAACGTGACTTAGCACAATTAAATGCGAAATGTTTAAATAGTTTCTTTTGTGCTTTAAAATCTGAAGACTACATGCGAGTTTCCACTTGTAAAAGCGGAAAAGACATATGGGATAGACTTTGTATTACTTATGAAGGGACAAATGAGGTTAAGCAATCAAGACTCAATATCTTGTTACATGACTACGAATTATTTCGCATGAAACCTAATGAATCTATATCTGACATGTACACAAGATTCACTCAAATTGTCACCTCTTTGCATGCACTTGGTAGGGAATTAACTAATGCTGAAATGGTTAATAAAATTCTTTGTTGTTTACCTACTGCATACGATGCTAAAATTACTGCAATTACAGAGTCAAAAGATCTGAACATTTATTCTATTGACAATCTTCTTGGTTCACTCATTGCTTACGAGCAAGGAGTAAGTCAAAAAAAGATTGATGCAGGTGAACCAAGAAAGGAAAAGAATCTTGCATTAAATGTGGAAGAGTCAGAAAGTGAACACTCACAACCTGAGGATGAAGACGATATAGCACTGATGACTAGACAATTCAGAAGCTTTTTAAAGAGGAAGCAGAAGAGACGCCAGCAATGGAATAGAGGTAAGTATAACAAAAATGGCAGGGTTTCTAATGAAGTGATTTGTTATGAATGCAGGAAACCAGGTCATATAAAAAACTGATTGTCCAAAACTTAAAGCCACTCCTAGCAAGGAGAAGGTAGAGGAGAAACCAATGGTAAAGAAGGGCAAGAAGAAGTTTCAAAAGGCTTTTTGGGCGGACTCAGCTTCAGACTCATCTGAGACTGAAAACGAAGAAGAAGTCACCAACCTTTGCTTGATGGCAGATAAAGCTGAACAATCAGATCAAGAAGAGGTATGTGATTTAACCTATGATGAACTGTTTGAAGTTTCTGAACACATGCATGATGCATATAGGAAAACTAAAAAGATGCATTCTAGTTTAGTTTTAGAATTGGAAGAGCTTAATAAGGAACACGAAATCCTTAGGAAAGATCATGCTTTAATTGATAGCAACCACATGAAACTACTTGATGAATATGATGACTTGAATAAAAATTTTGAAAATTTAAAATCATCCTATGCTGAACTTGAAAAAGAATTTGAGAAATTTAAGGATGAATCTGAGCACAAGACATATAGAATCAATTATACAAATCGAATCTTGAAGGATATGAATTCATTTTACAAACTTACTATAAGAGCTCTCGAGGATAATAGGATCCCCCCTAAACTTGAAGATTTTACAAATCCTAAATATTATCATAAATTCATGAAATCCCTTAGAAGACAATCATATGAAAGAAAACATAGGAATATTTTTCCTAATGTTAAATGTAACAATTGTGGATTTTTGGGACATATATCTCACACCTGCACTTTAAAGATGAAACCTAATTTGGTGTGGAGAACTAAGATGCATAAACCTAGACATATCACACATGCATCTGATTATAAATTTCATAAAGGTGAACCCAAACTAGTTTGGGTTTCCCAGGTCTAACATTTGAGAATTTTGTAGGAATACTCTCACACAAGACCTCGTGAGAGTATATGGTACCTGGACAGCGGATGTTCTAAGCACATGACTGGAGATACTGCTCAATTCATAACGCTGGAAAACCAGGAGTGGAGGCAAGGTTACACTTAGAGATAATACCACAAAGAAGGTGGTTGGATCAGGTATGATTGGAAATTTGAAAAACTTTTTCATAGATAATGTTTTATTAGTTGAAGGCTTAAAACATAATTTGCTTAGCATAAGTCAGCTATGTGATAAGGGCTATAATGTAAAATTTTTACCTACTAGCTGCATAATTAGCCTAAATGGGAAAATTGTTTTAAATGGAAAAAGGGTGAACAATGTCTACATGCTAGATTTAAATTGTATTCAATCTCCTACTGCTTTTTGTTTGAAAACTGTTTCTGATGAATTTTGGATATTGGCCATGCAAGAAGAGTTAAATCAATTTGTAAGAAATAAAGTTTGGGAACTAACTACAAGGCCAAAAGATCAAAGTGTTGTAGGAACCAAGTGGGTGTTCAAAAATAAAATGAATGACTCAGGAGTAGTCATTAGAAATAAGGCTAGATTAGTAGCTAAGGGGTATAATCAAATTGAAGGAATTGATTTTGAGGAAACTTTTGCTCCTGTAGCTAGACTTGAAGCAATTAGGGTTTTACTAGCCTTTGCCTGTTTTAAAGGTTTTAAATTGTTTCAAATGGATGTTAAAAGTGCCTTTTTAAATGGAGTAATTGAAGAAGATGTTTTTGTAGAACAACCTCCAGGTTTTGAAAATTCTAAATTTCCAAATCATGTTTTCAAATTAAAAAAGGCATTATATGGATTGAAACAGGCACCTAGAGCTTGGTATGAGAGGTTAAGCACCTTCCTACTTGAAAGATCTTTTGAAAAAGGAAGTGTGGATACAACTCTCTTTTTAAAAAAAAAATTGGAAAGGATATACTTATTGTTCAAATTTATGTGGATGACATCATCTTTGGATCTTCAAATAAACATCTTTGTGATGATTTTTCTAAAACAATGAGTAATGAATTCGAAATGAGTCTAATGGGAGATTTAAATTACTTTCTAGGATTTAGCATTAAGCAACTTGAGGAAGGTACTTTTCTTAGTCAAAACAAATATATTAAGGACATCCTCAAAAAATATGAAATGGACAATGCTAAACCTGTTAGTACACCAATGAGTTCTTCAGTTCAGTTGGATAAAGACCTTAAGGGAAAATCTGTTGATCAAAAGAAATTTAGAGGGATAATTGGATCTTTACTTTACTTGACAGCTAGCCGACCAGATATTATGTTTAGTGTTTGCCTATGTGCTAGATTTCAATCAGATCCAAAAGAATCACATTTGACAGCAGTAAAAAAGGATTTTAAGATATCTACTAGGAACTCAAAACTTAGGAATTTGGTATCCAAAGTTTAGCTCTTCATTTGAAATTATTGGTTACTCAGATTCTGACTTTGCAGGCTGTAGAGTGGATAGGAAAAGCACTTCTGGAACATGTCAATTCATTGGAAATTCATTAGTTTCATGGTCTAGTAGAAAACAAAAATTCAGTGGCACTATCTACTGCAGAAGCAGAATACATTGCATTAGGAAGTTGTGTGGCACAAGTACTTTGGTTAAAACAACAGTTGATTGACTTAGGATTAACTATAGGCACTATTCCAATTTATTGTGACAATACTAGTGCTATTTGTATTTCAAAAAATCCTATTCAACATTCTAGAACCAAACACATTGATATAAGGCATCATTTCATAAGGGATCATGTATCCAAAGGAGAAATTGAACTCATACATGTTTCAACTGAAAATCAACTTGCAGACATTTTTACAAAACCTTTAGCCTTTGATACCTTCAGTACTTTAAGAACAAGGCTTGGTGTTATTGATTTGAATGCTTAACCAAAATGTCCTTGCAACATTGATATTTGTTGTGTTGTTGTTTTTTGTGATTTTGTGAATTTTGTGTGTTTTTTGAATGAATTGTTTTTGGATTTATGATTTTGTCTTATGTTTTCTGTGTTTTTTTTTTTTTTTTTTTTTTTTTTGTTGATTTTTGTTAAATTAAAAATTTAAAAATCAAAAATTTTTTTTTGAGGAAATCGTCCAGGACGAAAAATATTTTCGTACGGGACGATGTGTAAAGGAACAGTTTTGCGAAAATTTTAAACCGTTTTTTAGAGCAGTTTTTATTGGATCGTCTGTACGATCTGTGATCGTCCAGGACGAATTTTTTTTTTTTTTCTCTCAAACGTCGGGACGATTGAATGCAGCGGTTGAGTGGGATAAAACAGTTTTTTAATACGAACTTCGTCTGTACGAAAATTTTTGTTCGTCCAGACGAACATGTGTGTCGATTCATTGTAGGGGATGGTTTTCAAGAGTCATTAAAACGAAATACTTTTCGATCGTCTGTACGAAATTTTTTTCGTCTGTACGATCGGTCAAGTCAAAAAAGCCTGTACGAAGGGACGCATCGTAAGTTGTGTTGAATACGAAAAGCCGTTACATTTTGGACGAATTGGATCGTCTGTACGAACCTACTTCGTCCAGACGAACTATTATGTTTCGTCCAGGACGAATATTTTCGTCCAGGACGAAAGTATCGTTTTCCTTTAAATATGAAGGCTTTTCAAACTTGAAAATCACACTTTCAAATCTCTTTCTCAATCCCTTTCAACATCAAATCAACAATGGCCTCCTCTAGCAAGAGACAAAAGGTTTTGGTGAAGAAAAACCAATAGGAATGCCCCAGACAACTTTCTTTCTAAGGAAAATGAGGAATCTTTTCCTCGTTTTGCCTCTGCAAAAATCAATCACTCCGTCTCGCATTCTTATCCCAGCAGAGTTGAAATATCGGGTAATGCACCTTTTCGCCTCAACCCAATTTCAGTTCATTCTTTCTCTCGTCCACTTCTTACTACAACAAACAAACCTACCATTACTTCCTTGCCAACATGAGTTTCAATTCTGACCACTCTATCATTAGTTCTTTTGTTTTTAAGAAGAAGGTTGAGATCACCAAGCACGATCTTGGTGCATTTTTAAACTTAAGAACTGAGGGATATAGAGCCCCCACACCCTAATGTCAGAAAAACTCTTTCAAATGGTTTCAAATCAATAACATAATTAGAGAGGAAATGCAATTGACAATCATGTTGCTAGAGTCTCAGGTATGACTCAAGATGCCCGAATCATCCAGCATATCCTTAGATCCTCAATTATTCCTAAAGCTGGTGATAGGATTAACATCACTCCTCTCCTTTCTTTTGTCTAACCTTTTTTAATCATGTCAAGACATCCTATTGATGAAGCCCAACTCATCATAGATCATATCTATGGGCTTTCAGAAATAGGACATGCTGATCAGAAGAAGAAGAAGAACATTTCATTAGGGCACTTGATTACTTACATTTTGGAGAAGAAATACAATATAGTGCATCCTGATGAGGAATATGAAGAGCCAGTTTACTATAACAATGCATAATTTAGACTGCTCTTCAAGGAAGAAAAAGAAAAAGGGAAAGCACATGACAGTGCTCAGAAGAAGAAGAAGAAGAAGAAGAAGAAGGAGAGCATACCTCTGCACCTCAGTCAGATTATCAGAATCTGATTGAGAGATTTGATCGATTAGAGACTCATATTGATCAAAGATTTGATCAATTTGATGCTCAACTTGTGCAGCAACAACATGACATTGGTGTTATTAGAAATGAAGTACATGATATCAATACCAATGTAATGTTGATGGCCTCCTACTTTAACCTTTTCGGTGGCATTCCTCCTCCTCCTCCTCCTCCAGAACAGTAGAGATGATTTTATGTGTTTTTGTTGTTCTTGTGTTGTATTTTTTTGTTGTGTTGTTGTGTTTGTTTCTCATTTTTTTTTTTATGTCTTGTTTTGTTAATGTTTTTTGTTAGTGTTTTTTTGTTTAATGTTGTGTCTTGTACTTTATGTTGTGTTTAATTTTTGTGAAATGTAATCCTTTCATATAAATCAATGCATTTCGCACTTGTTTCAGTATTGATGATTTGTTATTGAAATGTGGTTAATTTTTATGAATTTCATTAGTATTATTTAATCTTCATCGTGCTTAAATTTAGATCGTAATTTGAGATTATCTACATTAGAAAATCTAGTCTTTCTAAGTTTAAAAGTTGTTTATAACTTGTTGTAATTAGAATTTTTAAATTCATGTCTATTCATTTAGACTACATAAAAGTTAAAATTATTATTGCAATTTAGATGTTTACTTATTTTGTATTTCCTTGTTCAAATAATATTTATGTACTTAGAAATATTTGAAATTTTAGATTATTGATTTTGGAAAGAATTGGTCTAAATTACTCTTGAAAATTGTACAAAAAGTACAAAAATCAAAAGAAATGCGCAATGGTTCGCAAATATGAAAAAGAGGCACAAAAACAACTCAATATCAATAGATGCACAAAAATGTGCTCAAAAGTTTGAAAAAGATGCGCAAAGCGCCACATGTGGTAATTCTCTTCTTTCCAAATTCTTTCAATCTCTTAATTCAAATTGATCTTATGTTCATTTATATTCTTTTGAATTTTGAAATATAGATTTTTTTTTTTTCTTCATCTCTCTTGTAATGATTTTCTATATTGAAATGTCTAAATTGAATCATGTCTTTGCTAAATTCTTCTTACTTACAATGTTATATCAGTTTTTTAAATCTCCTGAATTTCTATGATTGACCTAATGTTTTTAGTTGAAAATTGCATACCTTATATCAATCACCATTTAGATTAAATATTCAAATGAATTTTCATACAATTACTTACATTTCTTGTCTATTTCTTCTTCACTTTTTGTTGCTGTCAAAAAAGGGGGAGAAATTATTAGTTTGTGTATGTTTGTGTTTGTGGTATGTTTTGTTTGCAAGTTTTTGTGTTGCAAGTTTGTGTATGTTTGTGTTTGTGGTTGTGTTTTGTTTGCAAGTTTTTGTGTTGCAAGTTTGTGTTAAAATTTTTGAAAAAAAAATAAAAATTTTGTTCGTTAAATATTGTTCTTTAATGCCTCCTTATTTTAATGTACTCATAAATTCAGGGGGAGTTTAGGAGATAAAAGATGTGTTTTAACTTGAAACCATACTAATAATAATTGTTTTGCCATCATCAAAAAGGGGGAGATTGTTTGAATAGTTGCTATTTGAATGAGTTATATTTATGCAACTTATGTAGTTTTGATGATTCCAAACATTATTGTTCAAATGTATAGTTATCTCCTAACAATTTCAGAAGATTTGCACTTGCTCTTGTGTGTACTAACATTTCAGGAAAATCAGACTCCAGACTACGAAAACTTCAATTCAAATTCAACATGAGATATTTTGTTTAATTGATGTTTTTTTTTTTTTTTTTTTTGAATTAATTTTGAAAGGGAGTGATTGTAATTGAGTGAATAAAATCTCACACACACACACACAAATAAGGAGATCTTGAAATTCTATACTGATCGTACAGGACGATATTTATCGTACTGGACGATCTGTCAGTTATCTCCTATAGAACACTTGGAACGAATAGGAACTTGCTTTGAAAAAATTTTCTAAGTCCTATTCGTCCAGGACGAAATTTATCATCGTCCCAGGCGATGGGTTCTCTGGATAATTTTCGTCCAGACGAATTTTGACCATCGTACGAGGCGATGGGTTCACTGGAAAAATTTCGTACAGACGAAAATAAATATCGTACAGGACGATCAGCTCTCTGGAAATTTTTTTTTCGTCCGAACGAAAAACAAATCATCGTCCCAGGCGATGGGTTCACTGGAAAAAGTTCGTCCAGACGAAATAAATATTCGTCCAGGACGATCAGCTCTCTGGAAAATTTTCGTCCAGACGATCACATTTTCGTTCAAAACGATAAACCGACTTAGAACAGTTTTCAGCAGTTTCTAGAACCGACCTTGCAATAACCGTTCGTACTGGACGAACCAAGTTCGTACAGGACGATCAGCTGTACGAAGTCAGTTCGTACACATATACAAATTGGGTCGTTTCAGATCGTTTAAGTAAAATCGTCCAGGACGATCCAGAATCGTACCGGACGATCCACTGCGTACAGAATTGAATATTTGTGTTGTAAGGGCTTCTCCGCCTTGCTGTGGGTGCAAAAGGAGAGTCACTATTGGTATTAGTGCAATACTCAGAGGGCGCCTCTGAGGAGTGGATGTAGGTCTGGTTATAGACCGAACCACTATAAATCTGGTGTCATTTACTTTACAGCTTTTACGTTTCCGCACTTTAAATTTCAGTTTTAACAACTCTGTGGTTGAAAAACATTTTTCTACTAACCTTAAAAGAAAATTTTATTTCGGTTCAACTTTAACATTAAGAGGGTTTAAAATTTTTAAAACTACCAATTCACCCCCCCTCTTGGTAGCCTTGGGACATTTACTTAGGCTTAACAACCTAATTACTGGACTCAACAACATAGAGATACTCATAATAGTCCATCCATAGCTTTTGAAATAGTCGATAAAGAAAAAATGAGTAGACCGTATGAAGAACTTACTTTTCTGCAGCAGGTCCTAATTTAAGGACCATCATGGAAGAGCCACAAAATTCAGAAACTACAAAATTCATTGAATTACTACATGCTCCTAAAAATCATTTATGAATAGTTGCACAAGTCATTTAGAATTATCGATTATTATTAGGATACTAAGTATAAAAATTCAATATAATATTCCTCATGACTGTTTCAATGACTTCATTGGTCTTCTCAAAGAAATAAATCCATTAGACAATTTAATACCCACATATTTGTATTGAATAAAGAAATTAGTATCAAAGTTAAGTCTCATCGCTATGAAAATTTATTGTTATATAAATAATTATATTTTATACTATAAGGATGATGTGATAGAAGTTTATTTTCATACTTGCAATGCACCTCGGTTCATACCCAACTCGAGAAAATAATGTCATCAAAAGAAAGATGTTTTATATTCCTACTTATTTAATTTATCAATTTTTTTAAGACTACAAAGGCTCTATGTATCAATGAGTTCAATAGCTAATATGAGATGAGTAAGGAGAAATTAGCACACAGTGGTATTTTTTCTCATCCACAGATATGTTAAGAATAAAGCATGACTAAAATGATCGATATGTGAAGCATATTTTGCTCAAGAAACCACCTACTTTTGCTCCTACTATTTCAAGCCCAATGTCTAGAGAATAGGAATGAAGTTTGGTCACAATATGGACTTCAATAATGAAGAACAATCATAATTTACAGTATCAGTCTTTAGAAGTTATGGTAAGCCAAGCAGTAAATGTGTTTAAAGATTCCTCTATAATTTAGAAATCAAAATAGTGACTTTATATGTGTTAATGAACTTTCAAGAAGTCCAGCCTATCGTAAAGTAAGTTTTACCATAATGTTTAAAAGGAATCATACTAATTTTTAATACTCAAGTGTTACTTTGATGATTTTTCACAATGTATTTTATAAGAAGTTTGCCTCCAACTGATACTATAGCTATTGAGCAACTTATGATAAATTAATTTCTAACTTCATTTAGATCTTATATGAGTAAAATCTATATTATTTCATTGATTTACATCTTATTGAACAATAGAAGCCCTAAAATTTTAAAATTTTCTTAAGTATATAACCTCTATAATAAGGTTTTTGATAACGGGCTACAAGCACTTGCAAGAGGACCAATGCAAAAAGTAAACAATTTGCCACTATATATAGGTAATAGGTTCAGATTTCATTCTAAGTCATGGAGTAAAGGAAGAAAAATTAAAAAATTATGGAGTTTGTGTTAGAGGTAACTCTCATGAAGTAGATGAGTGGGATTATTATGGTATTTTGGAATAGGTTCTTGAGATATAATACACAGGAGAATATGAGAATCTTATATATTTGTTTAACTATCAGTGTTATGATCCTATATCGAATATAGGCATAAGGGCTCATCCTGAATATGGTTCCAAAGAAGTAAAATAGAGTAGAATATATGGGAAGATTGAACCATTGGTGCTAGCAAGTCAAGCTATTCAAATTTATTTCAATAAATATTCCACTGGTCGTAGAGACAAGCAAGATTGGCTATCTGGTATAAAAACTAAAGCACGAGGAATCATTGACTAACAATATGTCTTAGCTACTATACTTCAAGAGCATGTGATTTCAGATTATAGGTCAATTGAAATTGATGAGATGTCAACTATAGCACATAATGCTAGATTGTAGTTATAAGATGTAAATAGTTTGACAAGTTCTTCAAGTGATATTGAGAAAGAAATAGAAGATACCTTGGAAATCAATAACATATTTTGATTCTAAATAACTCTTATAACTTAAGAGACTAAATTTATTGTAATGTACTTATTATAATATAGCTTTTGAAAAATAAGTTGGTAAATTAATATAGTGCAATATAGCTTAAGTAATTTTTGAAATTGATGATCTTGGTAAATGTCTCTAATTAAATCATTTATAATTTTGTAAATCCTATTTGTAAGAAAAGCATTTATACATTTTGTAACTATATATTTGTAATTCTTCATGCTTGTTACAACTTAATGGTCTACTTTTTTTTTATTTCTACTTGTGTAATCCTTCATATATGAAAAAACTTCTTTTTTATATGTTACAATAGTCTAGTAATTGCTTCTTTTACTACCAAGGGACTCGGGTAATGATCATCGTTATAGATCCATTACTTTAATATTTGAGCATGAAAGTTCAAGGAGGTTATTAAACCTTATGGAATTAACCAGAGGTACTCCAAGAGGAGGGGGGGGGGGGGTGTGCGGCGCTAAATTGTTTCTTTAAAAAATCTTCTTGAATTCAAAATAACAATAACAATATTTTAAATTTTTTTAATTGAAAAAACTAAAAGTATAATCAATTGCAGAAGCGAGAGATTTTTATCACAAATATAAATGTTTACTATAATAAAATTTTAATCTACATGACAGAGCAATAATTAATGTTTTTATAAGTTGTTATAAACTGAAATGAAATGCATGAAATATAAATGTGCTAAAATGAAAAAAAAAACACTAGAGCATTTTATAGTGGTTTGGTCAACCTTAACCTACATATTCTATAGAGAGTCCTCCGCTCCAAGAATTTTCACAAAAACAAAGTGACTCTCCTTATTCTTCCAAAGAAAGGTAGAGAAGTCCTTACAAACTCACTTTCATCAATCATTTGATATGTCATAGTGCTGGATGCTATGTCACCCTCTTGGTGATGGCAGCAGACCTTAACTTATTCTTTTCCCTCCAGGAGAAGGTAAAGAACCTCAATTCCTTTTTCTCCCTCCAGTAGAAGCCCAAAAACCTCAAAGACTAGACTAAAAAGGCTCTCTCTCTAGAGAGCTTCCAAAAACTCTTTGAGGCCATAGGAGGAGCAAGGGTGGAGCTAACCCGAATCAGTTGTGTGATCCAAGCACACTACTTCTTGCTCATGCTCAAGCTCACCTTCTCCTTCCTCTCTCAACCCCTAATTTTCTTCTCAAAATCTCCTCTCTAAGAGTTCTTCCGTCAGTCACATGTTCCACCCTTAATTTTTAAGAGAAACATAAAAGAAAGCTTTTGTAATAGGCTTCATGAAACACAAAAATCTCAAGTTAGTTGTTATTATTTGCATAGTACGATTAAGGATTGTACAGTATGATCAGTTCAAAACTTGTCCCATTTAGTATGATGTGAACAATCATTCAAAAAGAACTATTCAAATTTTATGGAAACATAGTACAGTATGATAGATAGATCATCTAAGACGATATACTCAATTTCCTATATTTGTACGGGATGATTCAAGGGACAATAAAAATTATCCTTTACTAATCGTCCGGTGTTGTTCTCTTCATATAGTATGGTTAGTTCATTTCAAGTATGTCATTCAGTATGACATGAATATCATATGGAATGATTAGTTCACAATTCATGGTTACGTTAGGTACAATCTCTAGTGTTGACCTCATTGTTTAAGGTCAATTTCCCCGGATTCAATTCTAGCACCTAGGTATTCGTAGTCTAGAATAGACGTCGCCCCTGCAAGATTTCCCCTAGGTGGACAACTAATGACGTAGCATCGACTCGAACCTACCATTAAACTCAAATCAAAATCAATTCAATCAAATTTTAATTCAAGTCCAAACGAACTCAAATCAAGCTCGATTTATGATTCGTCGATATCGATCGACTCAATTTAATATAATCTAATTCAATTTCATTCAAATTGATATATCTTTGGGGTCAAATCAATTCACCAATCAAACACCAAATTTTTCTAATAAAATCTATTTTAATTCAAATCAAATTAAAATCAGCCCATCCATTGTATTCTAAATTTATCTTTAATAAAATTTTAAAAAAAAAAAAATTAGATCAGCCATTTAAATCCCATTTTAACATATGAGTTAATCTTAGACATTTGATTTGAATTAGGAGGTGATGTTGGATTTGCTTAGGCAGTATAACCACCCATACCCCACGTCTCTCTCACTCTCTCAATTTCGGAAAACCCTCAAATCCCACGACCCCATCTCCTCTACAGTTTGCACGAATCGCTCCCTCTCCCTCACGTCTCTCTCTTTGTAGTTCGCGAAGAACCCGTCACCCTCTCTCCAGTTCGCATGAAAAAAAAACACCCACTGCACTCGTCTCTCTCTGTTCGCAAGAAGTTCCAGACAAAATCCCTTGCCATTCGCAAGCTTCCTGTTCGGACAACCCAGAACCCATCTCCTCTCTCTGTTCGCAAGAGATGCACGTTCTGTTCCCTTTCTACAGTCAGTTTCGCCCGAAGGAAACCAGCCAGACGCCGTCCATCCGTCTCTCGCCACCTTGCCCTAGGCCGAGACCGCTCTCTCCGTTTCCATCTCTGGTTCGCACTTCCTAGTTAGAGGAAGAAACACCCCATCCCGTCACTTCCCTTGCTCACATGGACAGTAACCTTAATCGTCGATACTCCCTCTATTTTCAAGGTATCTTCTATCTTTTCCTTTACTATTGGGCTGCAGTTCTTGGCTCTCATGCCAAAATTTGTGATCATCCATCAATTAAAATCATGATTGGTTATAAAACCCATTTCTAGCAAAGAAGTACCATCAACTAGATTTCATATTTCTGTTTCTTTTAAAAGAAATCAGATTGAAAGTATCTAGTTGTGTTTAATAAAAAATGTAACCTATTGAATCTCTACATTTTATTTTCTTTGAAATGAGTATTCTATGATTCAAATTTCTGTTAGATTTACAAAAGCGTATATATCATTTTTGTCCTAATTAAATAGTTTTGTCTTTAACACGAATGATTTTCAGGTTGGGAAGTTTGATGGGTAGATCTATGTCATTTTGTATGATTGTACTTTTCCTCCAATATATCTCCCCATTATCTCTTTAAGTTTAGTGGATTGGTGTAAGATATAGATAACTCAGTTAAAACGTGCTTATGGAAATATATAGATACATTGCTTATTCACTTGTTTTCTTGTGATATTTTCTATTACTTTGTGTTTGAGGAGTTGGTAGTTATAAGTGTGATGAGGTCATTTAGTATTCTTGTCAATTTTCAGACTCATGTTTTTATTCTCAATTGAAGGGCATAAGGCTTGTATTAGCCTTTCTTTTATTTTATGAATAATAGTAAATGATTTAAGAAGAGAAGTGTATTTAGTTTGAGAATTAAAATTTTTGAGATTTTAGAAAACAAAAGGTTTTTGTTTTGAAAGTGAAAAGTTTATGTTTAAATGAAAAGTATAATGTGTGATTTTTTTTTTTTTTTTGAATAGTAGAGTGTTATGTGTATCTTTTGGAAAATTTTGGGAAGTAAAGTGTGTGAACTTTGAAATAGTGAAATACATGAATTTTGAAAAGTGGAACTTGTGCATTTTGGAAAGATGGAAAATTGTATATGTGAAAAGTGAGGTGAAAATTGTGTATCTTTGGGAAGTTTTTGGGAAGTAGAGTTTGTGTCTATGTTGAAAGATGATATATAAAGGCAGAAATATATGTTAAAAGCATTTCATGTGATGATTGTGGAAAAGTAAAGTGCTGGTTTTGTGAAAGTGAATGTGTTAGAAAGTGTAGTTTGTGTTAGATGAAAATTTACTAGAAAATAGAAACATTGAATAGCAAAAGCCCTTTCCCTCTACTTCTTTCTCTCTTTTCTCCTTCCCCTTTCTGGTGCCTCAAAAAAAAAATCGGAAAATATGAAGTATGCTATTTGAAATAAAAGGTTTCAAAAGTGCAATCACCGAACTGGTGTTCAAGCCTGAAGAAAGGAACGGTACTGATCGAGTAGACAAAAGTATAAGGAGCTAATGACGTCAGTCGCCTCTATCCAACCGGGTAGAGGTACTACGGGTGAAACCACCGGGTCGTAGCCTCTGGTGATTGTGAGTATTCTAACTTAGAAAACCTTTTGGGACCCCTTGATGTGATTTGCACGAACCCTTCCCTTTTAGGTCCATGTAGTAACTTTAATTTAATTAGGATTACTTTTTGTTTTATTTTAGATCCTTAAATTCCTTTATATGCACACAATGTCCTAAGGATTAGTGATAACAAAATTTTTCATCCTATACAACACTAGTGACACTTAAGGAAAATAATTAAGGACCGAGTCTTAGAAAACCTAGACTTAGGATGCGTGCACACTATAGAATAGAAACATATAACATAGAAAATTTAGTGACACCTCACCTTAGGATTAGTGAATATTTTTTAAATTAAAATTCAATCAACTAGAAAACTTCAACCAATAACTGATATAGGACATATCCAAGCCACACAGCCTACTACATACACTTAGACTTGTTTGCTAGGACAACCGACTTTAGCTTTAGGTTAGGCCGGTGTTTACTTTCTTACTGCATTGTGACGGGTTTTCTCAGTTTTCACTACATGTTGGATGTAAAATTATTGGTATGTTTGTTTATTTACTTTTACTGTACTCTGTGATGTGATTTGATTGACTATTAGATTACCCATAAGTTAGGAGCTATCTGGTTGTTAACAAAATTTTTTACAGGTGACCACACTCATGCAGGGCAGTAAAAAGGGGGCTAATTAATTAATAATCATATAAATGCTACAGGTTCTCCAGTTGCATAGCCCCCAAATAAAATGGAGTGTGGCCAAATGTGACTAATTGATTTAATTTAAATACAAATATAAAACTGCTTGGGATGATTTTGCTTAGGATAACCCTGCAGTGGTCTATATTTTCTTTTTCTTTATGTGAAATGTAATGTAATGTAAATGTGTTTGAAAAATGTGAAAGTGATTTTAAAAGTGGGATATTACATCCAATTTGGAATCCAAAGAAAGGAGAATATACCTTAAAGGATTATTCTCTTTTATTTGGAAAGCCAAATTTGGATGATTTTAGTATCCAAATAGAAAAGAAAATACCCCTTTTTGGGATGAGTTTCTTTTCATTTGGATATCCAAACACGGCGGATCCAAGAAGCTCGTAGAAGAAGAAAGGAAGAAATAAAGACAGAAGAAAGAAGACGAAGAAATGAAGATACAAGAAAGAATATATCCCATTTCAAAAATCACTTGTGTTATTCTTAGGATTAGAATCCGTGTTTGTTGTTAGTGGTGCCCGGCCACTTTATTTTTTTGCAAAATTCTGGATGTAATTATATGAATATTGGACATTGGACATTATATTTAGATTATTAAATTTGATTGTTTATATTTTTTGTGCAGTAGCATTTTTTAGGACCCCTGCATGTCATGTTTTGTTTTAGCCTGTATACGAATCAGAGTACTTTTTTTAGTAAGGGTATGAATAAAATTCTTCTACTTGTAATCCTAATAAAAAAAATTTAGGCTCATATAGTAACTCTAACGATCTAAGAAGTAAGCTTGGGACCGCCGAGAGTCAGCATAAGCATATTATTACTTTCTATTCCTTGTCAGGCACCTCCCCGCCTACGGGTTCTGGCAGACCACTTGACCTATTAGGGTGCAGTTCTGTCAAGGGGAAGTTGTGCAATCTCTAGGGAAAAACCTATTTTCTAAGCCTAATTTTAAAACTGCTTCATATTCATTTTATGCATTCGAGTCAATTAGCATGCATTGCATTAGATACAAATTAAAAAGAGTCTAAAATATTAATTGCATTTCTAGACATTTTTCACCATACATAAGTTGAGGGGCCAATTAGGATCTATCTTAGATGTCGGCCCTCAATTCCTTAAAACTTAAACAACATCCCTACCCATCTTTCATAAGAGACTGGACACATGGTTTTAAAGCGCCTAGGTGGTTAGCTGGCTCCCCAATCCATGCTGGCGTAAGTCCAGATTTGCACTTCATTAGTTAGGTTCGGGTCACTATTTTATAGTACCCAAATTAGATTTAGGTTCTCAGGAAGATTCTTTTAGATCTTAAGTCCTCGCCCTCCGGGAATATAATCCCAAATTTCTAATAAAATATCAACTTAAATACAAAATTCTCTCTTAAAATATAAAGCCCAACATAGGATAGACTGAGGTCGCCATGGACTTCTCAGAATCTAGCACCTCCTACTTTTCTTCCTTTCACTCGCTAATAAATTTTCAATATTGAGCTTTATCCTTGAAAATTCCTACATCTGTTTCCTTGTCTTTTACTTTGTAGTCAGAAGGGTATGAAATCACTACTTTAATCGAGAGTTTTCTTAGGAGTATCCCTCCCAGGATATAATTAACTATTGGGGCTTTCTCCTATAGGGATTTGAGAACCCCAGACTAAAATAAACCTTGTTTTATTCATATAAAATAAGGGAAGAATCTTTGGAAATGCAGATGTCTTTAAAAAATTTCATTTCTAATCTTAAATATATTTATAGGATGTTATTATTATCTTTTTAGATAAAATAATATCCTATTTGTTATATTCAATTTTAGAAATGATAAATTTTATAAAACTCATTCTTGCTTTTGGATATCTTGAAGAATGTTATGTTCATCTTTTAAGATGATATAATATTCTTTTTGCTATATCTAAATAAAAGAATGAATAAATTTTTCAAAAAAAACTTATTTCTATTTTTAAACACATTCTTAAGAATTTCATGTTTATCTTTCGAAATAATATGCATTCTTTGAACTGTGTTTGATTATAGAAATATCAATTTTCAAAACCATATTTTGATATTAAATCCATTATAGAATATTGTATCATTCTCTCGAGATTGTACTTTATTCTTAATGTAGTATTTGATTACAAAATAGGAGAAATCAAAATATGCATAGTGACACAATTTTTCCCACCATCTAGGACGACCAAATTTCATCTATACTTATCATTTAGTATGATATGTATCATACAATACAATTAGATATCATTATCTTAACCATGATTTGATTGACTAATTATGGAGGTTAATTTTAGTAAGATTTCAAATGTTCATACAATATATTTTAGATCATACAGTATAATTAGTTCAAAACTCAAATTTCAAAATCTTACTTAAATTAATCTAATGCCCAAGGTTTTCAGACCATAACAAATCATACATTACGATTACAATCATACAATATGATTAGATCACAAAAACTAATTTCACAATTAGCCATTAAGCCTATACCAAATAACATATAATACAATTTGATTAAAAATTGTATAGTACATTCAGTTAAAAAAGCTTAACTTTAAAAAAATAATTCTCTCCCCCTATTCATGTTCATGGTCACTCAAATTGCATACATTCTTATATGGTCAGACTCAAGAAGTAAAAAATAAAGAAAATAAAATTACTAACTATTTTATATCTTATTCTACCAAATCTTGAATACTCAACTATCTTGAGCTATTTATATTTTACCTGAATTATTAGTGCTCACAGACAAAACAAATATCAAAACTATTTTGGAAGAAAAGCAACATTTAAATTAATAAGGTTTTCATCATAAAAATAATAAAATAGGGATAGGAAGAAGTTGATCAATAGACCATGTAGGTTTAGACATGATGACAAATGTCTGCGCCAAAGCGTTTCACAAGTCATGCTATCACCACCACCTTGGAGTCAGTATTAGTCCCCTACTGAGTAGGGTCAGGGATAGATAGATCCAACTATGGTTGGAGTACCAACTCATACTGGGTACTTCAATCCTATTTTTGCGAGTCCTCGATTTCCCTCTAAAGAAAAGACACACTCAACTCCATTTTATCCATATTTTCCCATACCAATATCATAAAAAGCTGCATCAACCTGCTCTTACACTCCTTACTATGACCCCTATTATTGTAAACCTCATATATAGCTAGAACAGGGTGGACCATCAACACAAGAAGAGGTTGGTGTTTGAGAGCTTATAATAGCACAATATAAGCAAGTATTCATAGGGCCTGAGGGTGATACAAAAGTTTAATTTATTTTGTAAAGTTATCGGAATTTAATCTATTATATATTATTAATAAAAAGTTTTACCTACAGCTCCAATCGCTTAAGACAGCTTACCCACAAGATTTGTGGCATCATATAGAGCAAATATGATTCTCATTATATATCATGGAAGAATATCCTAAAAGGAGTTAGGGGTATGTGGTTTAGAGAATTTTAGTTATATTTATTTGACATTGCTTATTTTTATATTTCATTTACATTAATATTATTTATTATGCCTATATTTTATAGAAAGAGTTGAGGTGGTTGCCTAAGAATGGTATGAGGATAAAAACTAATTTTATTATTCTTATATTTTATGAAAAGAGTTTAGGTGGTTTCCTAAGAATAGTATAAGGAATAAAACAATTTTTAAGAAGATAGGTTCTACTCTTACAAAGTTCGAGGATGTGAGCAACATCCATTATGGATTAGCAAGGAAGTATGAGCCCATTTTAGAAGTGCTTGTGCAAGCCCTAAGTTCATAAAATTAAGAGAGCAAAATAAGAAAAATAGAGCATCTAATAATGGGAGTTTAGAAAGCTCTCTTAAAATTGATGGCTTAGTGCCTCATACTAAACATAGATGATGACTGGTAAAAGATTATTATAATTAGATTCATAAATATATGTACATAATTTTAACTATATTTTATATTTAAAGAAAGAGTATCATGGCCGGGAACCAAAACCATTGAAGCTGTATATAAGGACTCACCAACATCAAGTTGATCATCAGTGGATTGATGAGAAGGTGAGAAAAGGTCATGTGGCTATAATTTTTTTTGTAATAATACAAAATAAATAGAAATTTAATTTTATTGATTTATTCTCATAGGATAATTTTATATGACTTTGGGATATTCGGCAGTTTACTACTGAGTGATCATGTTCAATATCGACCTAATATTTTGAGTATCATATGTGGTTAGATGTTGTTGGAGGAAGGAAATGGGGCAAGGATTTTTGCTTAGGCTTGCAAGGATAGGCTTATGAGGGCACTATACCTACTTTAGCATTTTATGATGTTAATTGAGCTGAAGAAACTATTAGCTAGAGGGTTACTACTTAATAAGAGAGATAAAGGAGATGAAAAAGATTCAATCTTAGATGCAAGTGGAGATGCGATCATATCAAACTAAAAATTAGAAGAGAAAGGAGCCAGAGCTTATACCTGAATCATAGGGTGCTGAGGACACGGATGATGATTAGTTATTATTTTTGTTTAAAGAACCAGTTTGTGTATTTTGAACATATGGATGTGAAAGAACATAATTTTTATTTTAACAATTATTTAACAAGTTAAACTTTACATACTTTATGTTTTGAACTATCATAGCATTTATATATTGTGGATATTAGTGTATTTTATATTAAGGGTGTCAATTTTGGGTCAAAGGTCAGGTTCTGGTCGATCCCGGAACTGACCTAACACTATTAGAGTCAACCCAAACCTAAATCATTTTTGTAAATAGGTCAGTTTTTTTGACCCAAAACCGACCTTCTTCAGGTTTGGGTCAACACAAACTCGGCCCATGATGATGTTCAACTTCACTCCTTGGAAGATGTTCCCTTCCAGTCAGATCAAAAGTTATATCTTTTGATCAAAAGCAATGATGGGAATTCGCTCGCTAGCCGGCTCTTTACTCCTTCATTATTGTTCAACTTCTCTCCTTGGAAGATGTTCCATTCTGATCATATCAAAAGTCACAACCTTTTGATCAAAAGAATTGATGAGAGTTTGCTTGTTGTGAAGGCATTGATGCTCCTTCATTGCAATTCTACTTTGCTCCTTGGATAACATTCCCTTATGATTGAATTAAAAGCTACAACCTTTTGATCAAAAGCAATGATGGGAGTTCACTTGATCTAAAGGTGTTGCAGCTCCTTCATTGTAGTTCAACTTC